>JAVLUE010000216.1:0-254353 GCA_034190945.1 Octodonta nipae | reverse complement strand
TAATAATCCGCTTTTGAAATTTAAATAGAATTTATCTTTTTTTTTAGATCTTGGTTTAAGTTTTAAAACGAAAAACTAAGCTTGAAAATTGAGCCTGAGAACTTGATTTACCCTGAAAAAAAATCCTCCAACTGTGCTATAAGAAAAGATGTTAAAATTCTGTGAAATTTTTTTTTCAAACATTAACTTTTTTTTTTGCTATTAGCTATGATTTTTATGATCAACAAGTCATCTTCTCAAAAAAAAAATCATTGAATCTAGTGATGCTAATATAATATTGAAAGTCAGCTTTTTTTAAAACTAATGACACCTATGTTGGGAAATTTTTTTTTTTCGAACATCAATGTTTTTTTTTTTCATTAGTGATCCTGTTATTGTTTATTGCCATTGACACCACCACCAACACACATAGTTTTGAAATTTTATCATTTGCCTCAGTTAAAATTCTCAGGTAAGCAGAGGGAGAGAGAGAAAAATATTATATGATTCCAAAAATGTCACATAGAAAAAATCTTCAAAAAAAATCCGTTTTGTTATTTTGTTTATTTCGATCATTTTTTTCTTCTACAAAATAATTGACCCAAAATTTCAATTGTCTAAACTAAATGTTACAAAAAAAAACAACACACATAACACATAAATACTTCATAGACTTCATTAGTCTTTGTTTTGTTTTGTTTGTTTTTCCCAAATATCTTAAAACGTATCAGTATGCGATGGATATAGTGTATCGAAAGTAAGTAATCGAAGTAAACTTTACAGCTTGATATTTTGTTTTGTTTTTTTTTTCTCACTAAATCTGCATTCATTTCATACTGTTTTTTATGTTTTTAATGAGAAAAATCTAAAGATTGATCATATATAGAAAATATTTTCATCAATTTTTCTGTTTGTTTCAGATCGAACACTATTTGGTTACTAAGTGCACTAAATTTTTCTTTCATTTTTGTCTCGCTATGGAGAAAAATGTTTGAAACGTTGAAACTAGAAAAGTGTAAATCAAAGATAATGGATGATAATGAAGTTCAAAGGATAAAACAAGAACGATAGTTTTGCTGTGTTTGTTGTTGTAGACATCGTCATCATTAGTTACAAGAAAAGATCAAACAATTGATGACATTTAGATAGACGAAAAATTTTTTGTTACACAGAGTTGGTGTTTTTTTTGTGTGAAAATAGATTAACATGCATTTACTGAGAATGTTTTTTTTTATATCTACCTGCTTCACCTGAAGCGATTTTTCTTTGAAAACCAAAAAAAAATTTCTGTTCTGTTTTTGTTTCTCAGCTTAATCTGCTAACCACACGGGTAATTCAAAATAAAAATAACCTAAATAATTACAATTATGGTTGACAGTACAATCACAGCAATGATCAATGTCAATCAAATATTTTTTTTCTGTTTTTTTAGTAAGCTGTTTCGACTTGTTTTTCAATTTGATTCGAAATTAGACTAATTTTGATCTGATGATCAATTTGTTTAATCACTGACCATAGGTTGATCTCGCCAAAATAAGTCGATAGATAAGTTCAACCTACGGATCGAGAAAAAAAAACTCTTAAAATTCATCGATTGTCGAGCTTCTGTTGTTTTCTTATCAAAAAGAAAAGAACAAGGAAACAGCTTTATAATTTAGAAAAATCTTCCATTTTTCTTCAGAGATTCGATTTTTTTTTTGTACTACTCTTTTCTCATAAACATGTATTTTGATTAATTAAAAAAAAAAATAAAAAAAAGAAACAGCCCGAGTTTAAAGCCGTAGGCGCCTACCCTTTCAATCTTTTTCACTTTCTCGTTGAAAAGCAAAAACTGACAAACTGATTTGTTTTGATATCGATGAGAAAATTGAAGATGTCAAACTTTTAGAATGAGAAAACAAACAACAACAACAACAACATCAAGCAGCCAAAATGTTATCTACTGAAGTAGTTTTGATAAACTTTTTATGATAAGCCAGGTTGTTTTGTCATCTTTTGTTTTTGCTTTGAAATGTGATTATTATTTTTTTTTCTAGATAAATTTGAAGTTTTAACTTCAGTTTTACGTTTTTTTTTTTTTCTTCTCGCTATTTTGAATTAATTTTTCAATCAATTTTTAATCGATTTTTTGTGTGTTGTACTGTTGTTGTTCTGGTTTTAACCATAAACAATGAGTGTATATTTAACGATAGTTAAATTTTTTTTTTGATATTTCATCTTGATTGATCTGAAGAACAAAAAAAAAATTATTCATTTAAAAAAGAAAGTGAGAGCTCTAGAAGAGTAAAGCAATATTAGCTTAATTTTTTGTTCCTTCTACCTGTTATTATTATTATTACACTAAATAGTAAAATATAACGGTGTCACTTTCAGTGTACTTTCAGGCTACTATCACACTATAGAAGACTAGTCACACAGAAAAAAAAATTGATGCAGTGAGAATGAATTTTGAACAAGAGAAAGAGATTGAGATTTTGTTTTTCTGTAACATCGAACAGCGAAAAAAAAAAGACTCAAGAGAACAGGTTTCTTCTGTGCGTTTGTGTTTGTATGAGCCGCTTTGAATGCTGCTGGAATGGCGCTAAGAGTTTTAGTTTCAAGTTTTATTTTCTACTTGATGCCGTTTCTGTGTTTCTGGCCACTTGTGCACCACCAAGTCGATCAGTCGACACTAAACAACAACAACAACAGAAACTGTGTTCGAGAATGTTGATGAACAGACGCCATAAAAATCAATCTACATTGTGTTTTCAATGTGTTGCGGAGTGTGGAGGTTCTTTTTTTTTCCAAAGTCCTTTGAAGAAAACTCAAACCTATTGACCACATGTTTGATTTGATTTTTGCATTCCGTCATGAAACAGTGGTGGAGGTGGTGGTTGTTGTGATCTTTAATTGAATTTTTTTTTATTAATTTTTTTCAACCTAAAACATTTTATTATTTTTTTTGCCTTCAAATAATTTGAAAAAAAAATTTCTCAATAATCTAACGGCAACCAAAAACAGCAACAATAATCAGCTTTAAATGGTAATTGAAAAACAATCAACTCGGCAAAAAAATAATAACAATAACCAACCAAACCAAACCAAACCAATGACCAAGAATAGACATTCTTGAACACAATGCTTTGAAATTTTTTTGTGGCAAATTTTTGTTTGTTTGTGTCAACAAGTAAAAACTTTCTGTAAAAAAAAAAATTTTTTTTCTATTTTGATCATGTATTTGAAAAAACACTTCTGGTTATGTTTGACCAGTTGCTTTCAGCATTTTGGTGATTTATTCGTTTTTTCTCGATTTAAGGAGCCAGATTTAAAGCAAAACCAACATTTTTCATGTTTCTTCTAATTTTTGGTAAGTGGGATTTTTTTTTAGAAATTTTTGTTTGTTTGTTTGTTTGCTTGTTATTTATAAATTTAATATTCATTCAATTTATTTATTTATTTTGTTTTTTTTTCAATAATAAATACGTGAATAGTGTTATTGAAAAAAAATATTGTCTTGTAGTTTCATGTTCTATTCAAGATACACACCAAATACATCATTTGCATTTTGACCATTACGGCTTTATGAAAACTTTTTTGTTTTGTTTTCATATAAGACTTGGTTCATGGAAAAAAATTTTTTTCTCCTTGATGATCACGTTTTTTCCATTTCAAAATCTGACAATTTTTATTAGAATTTTTTATTTTATAAAAAAAAACAACATTTGTTTTTTAAAGTTCATTGTCTTTGTTTTATTATTATTATTTTTTTTTTTCGGATAGTCAGAGGGATCAAAAGAAGGAAAAAATTGGTTTAATAATTGTGTATAATAAATTTCTGAAAATAAAAAAATTTTAACCAAACTAGTTTTCGAAGAAAAAAAAAATTTCTAGCAAATATTCGATCTCTCTCTCTCTCTCTCTCTCTCTCTTGTCTTTCAATAAACTTCAAGTGCTAATCAAAATAATTATTGTAGACTATATTTTTTTTCTTCAATTGATTGATTGATCAAACTCTCTGTTAGTTTTTTCTTGATCAAAAACCAACATGTTATCGATAATAAATCCTTAAAAGCCAATATTAAAGCTCATTTTGTGAGGTTTCTCTTGTTTTTGTTGTTGGGGTTTTTTTCGCTTTGTCAAAGTTCCGAGAGGAAAAAACAAACAAACTACTCTTGTTTGTTTTAATTATAAAATGGAAAACTTTGAATTTCTGGCCTGTTAAACAAAGGTAGAAAAAAAAAACAATTGTGATCTGCGAGGATCAACGCGTTTTTTGTTTGTTTTTTTTTCAACAATTCCTTGATAATAGAGTGTGTACTTTCTTCTTCTTTCTATTGAAAGTATTTGACAGACAAACTAATCAGTAATTGTTCAATAGCACATTATTATAATAACAATAATAATGAATTCAGAAACGTTCAAACAAGGCGTCAAAAAAAAAAAATAATAAAAAAAAAATAACCATCGTCGTTTAAAAGTCCTTTTGAATAGTTTTTGTGCTTGCAGTGCATGTTTGCGTGCCTAAAGCTTCGCTCGTTCGTTTTTTCCATAAACTTTTTTCAGCTTTGATCAGATTCATTGCCTTTTCCAATTCAGATAATGTCTTAAATAAGTGATTGTGTGTAACGTTTTTTTTCTTCTAATAAATTATTTTTTATAATATTTAGTAAATTGCCTTTCAATAATATTATATTTTCTGTTGTTTAAAAAAAAATTTTTTTTTTTTTTTAAATTCTAAAAAAACACAATGAAACGATGATGCTATTTTGTTGCTCAAGGACTTGTTTGAAGAGAAATTCTTTGAAACCTTAAAGAGAACAACAATTTTGTTTTGTAAATAAACCAAAGCATTGTCAAACTCAATTTTTTCTAAACGAAAGTGAAATTGAATTTTTATTCAAATTGAATTTAAATTGAGTTCAGTGTTTGTCTGGAAGTTAGTTTCAATAATAAATTGAAGAAAAACTAAACCATAGTTCTTTTTTTTTTTTGCTTCAAAAAATGAATTGCATTCAAGAGAAAACAAAAAATGGTTTATGTGGTTAAATAAATAAATAAAAGCAAAGACAAGTGAATCGAACAAAAATATAAAGAAAAAGCAGAAACAAATGAAAATAAATCGAATGAGAAACAGAAAAAATTTTTCTATTATTTTTTAATTACCATAATTTCCATCGTTATTCGTTCTTCAAATAACATAACAGACAGGCAGAAAAAAAACATACAGAACAACATATACAAGCTCAACAGCAATTAAAAGAGAAAAAAAAAAGCGATGCATATAAAATGTGATTAATCGATCAGTATTTTATCCATTTGATGTTGCTTTTCAAGGTTCCAATCATACGGCATTGAATCCTTTGACTACGTGTATTTACAGGGATTATTATTTTTTGTTCTTTTAAGCTTTCAATTTATTTTTGAAAAATTATTTTATCTCTGTTTTCGAATCTGTTTTTGACAGGCCGTTTATCGATTATTATTGGCTACTTTTTCCAATAAAACCTCCAATAGTTTTCTGAAGCCCTGAAAATTAATAAATATATCTATTGATCGGTGATTTTTGATTGATCATTAAATCGATCATCAAATCAAAAAAAAAACTAAAATCTTACAAACATGAGGTGATGACTATGAGGAATAAGAGAAAAAAAATAAAACAAACAGCGGCAGCTAGCCATAATGATAGTGTTTTTCAAACACTCAAAATAAGTTATAAATCGTGAGATTTCCATCATTCTTTCAATACAAAGATTTTTCATTTAAAGGAAAAATAAATAAATAAACGGTAACAACAATTAAAAAACCCATACAAACACAAATAGAAACATAATAGCTTGGTATTCACCAAATTATTTAGCAAAAAATCAAGAAAGCAAAAGTTTTTTTTCTGCTTCCTTTTTTCTTTTCTGAGTGATAAAAATTTCTTCATTTTTTTTTTGAAGAAAAAGAAGAGAAAAGACCTTTGTTCAGTTCAGTTTATGATGATTATTGTGAAAGAAAAAAAAACTACGAGAAAAAATCTCTCAAAATAATAAAAAGTAAAAGTATTTGTAATATTAAAATGCCATCGTTTAGCATGTTTGTTAACCATCATCATGAAAAAATGACTCTTCATTAATTTTTTTTCTCCGTTGATCCTATTTCCAGTTAAATCCATCCGCCAACAATCACAAAACGACACTTTTGGTGTTTTTATTTATTGAAAAGAAGAAAAAAATAGAAAAATTTATTATCTGGTTTATTTCTGGGCTTTTTTTTCCTACCTTCTTATCAACCTTTCATCCTAGCCTTCGGGATATTATTCGGGAAATTTGAATTGAGAAATATAAATTATGCAAAGTTTATATATTCTGAAAATCTCTTCTTTGACTTTAGCTTGGCTTAAAAAAAAAACTTTTTTATTTTATTTATTGAGATTCACGCACGCAAACGCGTGTTTGGGAAATTGCGTTTGAAACAACAGAAACTTTGCTTGGCTTATTTCATTGTCAGGCTAGTGTCGCCCAAAATTCCTTATTATTGTTCTCATAATTTTGCATTTAGTTTTATTGAAAAAAAAAATTCATCCAATAATCTATTCATTCAATAAAATATAATTTAAAATCAAACAAATTTTACATAAATAAATAATAACAGAGCACGGCATAACCGATATACATTAGTAACATACGTTGCTCAACAGTTGCTTACAAACATATTCACGATTCATTTTTTTTGTTCTGGTCAATGATATACAGACTAGTGTTTGTCTCGTTTTTAGGCGGAGACTCTGTTCTTATTTGATCGATTGTATTATTATTTTCCCCATTCTGTTCGTGTGGTTCAGCACTGGCCGCTATTCATTCAACATTAAAACGGATTATTAAAACAAAACCGATTTTTCCCCGTTTTGCCCACCGAAATGTTTTAATTTCTCGTTTGTTTCTATTTAAATTTGATTGGGTGTGAACCACCACCACCACCACCAAAAAAAGTTCTAGAAAGCGAAAGCAAAACTTTTAAATTAAACTTTCATGATAAAGGTGTTGATAGTTTATAAAATAAAATAAACAATTTTTAATTGAAGCAGTTTCTTAATAATCTGAAATAAATATTTGAATCAAAAACCAACTTAATTAAAACAATAAGTTTTTTTTTTACTTAACACTACAAAAAATCATTTATATCAATCATCGATTTTTTTTATTTAAATAATTTTAAACAAAAAATAAAATAAACACGTCAAGTTAGTTGGATCGAGTTAGTGAGGACAGTTTTCCAGACAAATGATGATGATGATCATAATCATCGTATTCTAAACATGAATGATGAAAACACCACTGAAACCATCATTTTCTGCAAAGCCAAATCAAAAAGAGACAGAACGCGATTGATGCAAAACATCAACACACAGCGAAAAACAACAGATTGGCAAATCATCGCCATTAATTTAAATGGGATTTTTATTTTTTTTTGTTTTCCTTTTACATGAAAAAAAAGAAGACGAGAACAAAAAATTATTACAAAAGAGCCGTCATCACATCTTTTTGTTTCAATGACACGTTAGCGTGACAATTTTTTTCTTCTGTGGTTTTTTTTTAAATAAAAAATTTATTTTTCTTTTAAATTTTAAACTTGGATGATTGTTTGAATGGAAAAAAAAATGAACTGCTGAACACTACACAGAAACAAAGAATTCCCACAAATTATTTTTTTTCTTGCTATCCTTGATGAGATCTGTTGTTGTAGGAGAAATTTTCTCAGCTTGGCAACTTTCTTCTTAACAGAAAACACATTCTTTGGTAATGAATGAAAAATTGATGCCATCATTTTGAGTTCAAACACACACACACACACATTTCTGAGAGCGTTAGACTATCGTTTTGCACTTTGATTTCTTGTTTTGTTCTAATTGTTCGCCCAGGTTGATCTGCTCACCAAAATTATATAAACCGTTTTTTTCCTAATCACTTTAAAAAGAAACAACCAACATAATAATTTACGAAATCAATTTTGTTTTCAGAAAACTTTTATAATAAGGAAATTCTTTCAGGTTTTTTTGAAACGATTGAAAAAAAAACTCTTTCTAAAACAAAGTTTATTTTTAAAATTTCTGAAACTAAAGATCTTGTATGCGTGAAACTGGTTGAAAAAAAAACAATTTATGCAAGACATTTTTTTTATTGAAGATAAGTTGGAGAAAAGTGTAGCGTACTACACAAAAACCGATTTGTCTGTTTCGAACAGAGGAAATGTTTAAAAAAAAATTAAAAAGGTAAAAAATGTTTCAATTTTAAAAATAATTTCAAAAAAAAATTTTTATTAATATTTTTTTTTTATCAACAAGATTCCAAAAAAAAAAGATTCAAATTTTTTTTTTATAAGAAAAAAAGCTTCTACATTATTTAATTCAATATGAATACAAATTGAAAAAAAAAACGAAACCTACTTTACTTTTTTCCCTTGCTTTTCAAGCTTGAACTATTGAATCATGATGTCCATCAATATGAACCCGTGTTTTTTTTATGAGAATAATATCATATACTGACCATGTGTACTTTAATATATAATTATTTGATGAGTGTTACAGCTATTGTATTGCATTGTTTGTGTGTCCGTGTATGCTTCTATGAAATATTCAATGTTAGTATAATAATGAAAGACGTATATTGTGAATTGAAAAAATAGCGAATAATATGAATAAAGAAAAAGACCTGAGCGCCTTTCAACCCAATAATTAGACTCCAATTGTTTGAAAAAAAAAAATTCAAATTTAATTTTTATTTTCAAGGGAAAATCATAAATTAAAAATGAACTATTTCTAAAAAGTAAGTTAGTATTAGAATTTTTTCCTTTTCTCTCTCTCTCCTTCTAACAGAAATCAAGAACTCTAATAGAAAAAAAACAACAACAGACAGTATCATTCTAGTGTGTGTTTCAAGTGATGTGTGAGTGCTTTTGACCTCATTAATCATCATTTAGCAATGTTTTTTTTTTTGGTTTCAAGTTTGAAAGAATAATTTTTAAATAACGGACATATCAAAAAAAAAAAAAAACGCTTGCTTGAGATGGATTCTCACTGAAACTTGTGTGAAAAAGAATTTTTTTGTTATTTATTAGAAAATTACAAATCAAATAACTAGGCCATAGTTGTCCTCGAATACAAACATTGTAATATTAGATCATATATTTTTTTGTTCAGTATAAAAAAAAACAAGACCTCATTATAGGTGTTTTGAATATTTTTTTTTTCTTCTTTCTTCAAATTATTTTTATCAATTGCTCAAACAGCTTAAAATCATTGGTTTTGACAAGAAAATTTGATTATCAACCTAGAGAAGTAGGTAGATAGTGTTTTTGTTGTTTTTTCTTCTTTCAGTTTTTTCAAAGATGTTCGAAATCAATCAATTATTTCAACAGTGTTAAGAAAACACCGACTCCAACAACATGACAATGATGTAGAAAAGGCGAGAATAAAGTTATTTTTATTCCTGTAGCAATTTACAATCACTTTTCTATTTTTTTTTTTAGAAGAAAGAGAACAACAAAATCATCATTGAAGATAGAACATTGTTTGTTTGATGCACGATGTTTTCATTTTATTTTTATCGATCATATATTTATAGTTTGAATTTTGAACAAATTTAAAAAAAAGAAGAAAAGATTATACTTCATTTTTTCGTTCAATTGTTTTGTTTGTTGCTTGACAATTGGATTGTGAGCATAAGTCGCGGGGTTTGTCGTCGGTTATTGACCACCATCACAGCCACCGCGACCACGACTGCATCATGGATTTTTTTTTCTATGAAAAATGATAATAATAACAACAATGAGACGATAAATGTTCATTCTGTGTGATAAATGCTTCTTTTTAAACTTTGAGAAGTAGAATAATTCAATTTAGATCGTTCAAAAGTATCATCAAACATTAAAAAGAAAAATTTTTTTGTCGAGTTGATATGGTGTGAGGTGGTGTTTCTTTTCTTAAATATTTGTTGTGGAAAACACTTTTTTTTCTACTGTCAACACATTTGATTAATAATGTTGTTGTTGTTTTGTTGGACAATCGCACATTATATGGAAAAAGATAACAGGTAGATAAAAAAGATGCCCAACAATGAGAAAATTGAATCAATAAAAACATTCGAATGTTTGTTTGTTTGTTTTTTTCGGAAACAGACGATCGCTTCGCACAGAGATACTATCACTATTACCGTTATCCGTGTTTTTTCTGGCTTTTTCTGGGTTCATAAACCTTTCATCACAGTTTTTTTTTTTACAATTTTGCAGGAATGAATTAGTTTTTCATTTAGAAAATTTCATTCATGAATGAGAAAAAATTCTGGTAATGTTAGAGAAGAGTGGCGTTTTTTTTTTTTTTGACACAACTAAAATTTGAATCTATTACTAGACAAATAATAACAGAAAGAAAAAACATTTTTGAGAATCATTGATGCTGAGAAGCGCTTTTTTTTGGGGAAAGGAATTGAATTGAACAAATATTTCGAAATAAAGCAAAAAAAATAATTTTTATTTTTGCTTGAACAGATCGAGTTTCTATTATCGAAATTTTTTTCTTGAGGAAAAAAAACTTTGAAATTTGTTATGTCAGAGAGAAATTTTTTTTTAAATAAATCAATTTTCAAACAATTTCGAAATTTTAATAATTTTTTTCCATTACAAATTTTATTTTATTTATTATTAAAAAAATTTTTTTATTCTCTTTCAAAACTACAAAAAAAAAATTATTTCAAGTTTTTAATATTTTTTTTTTTTTGAAAAAAAATTTATGATTCAATTCTATTCATATTTTTCTTTCTTCTGATTTCTAAGAAGTTGTAAATTTGTTTTTAAACAAAATATAAATGGAATTTTCGAGTTTTTTTTCAAAAGTTCTAGTTTAAATTTTTTAAAAATATAATTTATTTTATTTAATCAAAATCGAGAAAAGTGTAATAGCGGCTCAGAAACAACAGTGATTGCCCATCCAAAGTAAGAAACTGTGATGATTGTTCCGATTGTTGTTGTAGTTGATGGAACGTCGATGAAAAGTCGATAATAAAATAATAATAATAGAAATACAACAATCGAAAAAAAGAAATTTCAATCAAAAAAAAAAAAAAGTAAAACCCACGAATTATTTAATATTTTTTTTTTGTTGTGAATGCTTTTATTGTTATTGATTGACATCGATTCAATCCATCCATCCATTCACTTGCATGCATCGATGCTGTCATTCTGAGTTTTTTTCCCTTTTTTTAATTCATTGATTTTATGAAAAATTTTTTAAAACGTCTTTTTTTGGTTCGATGGCGCGGAAACAAATCATCTGAAGAAAAAAAAAAAATCGAACCAACTGCCATAATTTATTTATTTTGTTTGCACTTATAACAATAATGATAATAATAACAAAATGAGAAGAAAAAATCGATTTATCATGTTTTTTTTCTTATTTATCACTGTTTGAATTAGGGAAAGAAATTTTTTTATATATAAAATCTTTAATCGTTGGAGAATTTATTTTTTAGCTTTTGTGTTGGTGTGTTTGGAAACACAATGCACATTTGTCCATCAATCTATACCGCTAATGTTTTTTTTTCTTTTTTTCTAATACTTTAGTTTAATGGGTTGAATCGATTGAAACGAAAGCAATTAACACTTTAAATTTTTGTTCGCAGTTTTTTTCTCAACGATATCAGGTTATCAGATATTTGTCTGATATTTAATCTTGTAGATTTGCTCCAAATAATAGAAAAAAATTGATCTAAATTTTTTTTTGTATTATTGTATTTGATTTGAAATTAGTTGTTTTTTTCATCTCCTCATAAAAAAAAAAACAAATAAAAAACTTTAATTTTCAAAGCAAGAGCTCAATTTTTTACGATTTCACAAAAAGTTTGAAGTTTTCATAAATTACATAATTACTTAATTTTTCAGAACTAATCCTATCAACCAACGAACAACAACAACAATAAAATAGAAAAGAAAAGAAAAAGCTACATTGAGAGATTTTTTTATTTAAACAAAATTACTACAATCTAACAATCTACAGCTAATCTGTTCACATAAAAAAAAAAAAAAAAAAAAAAATCGAAAGCAATCAACTGAGAAAATCCAAAATATTCAATAGCTTTAAGCTAAGATTGACACAAACCACATAGATAAAGAAGAGAGTGAGTAGTAAAAATTGAGAAAACTTTGCTGTTTGAATTTTTATTTAATAATGAAAAAAAATTGTTTTAAAAAATCAAAAAAATTACCAATGAAACGGTTTTGATCAAATTTTGCTTAGATTATGCATAAAAATATTCTTTCCGATTTTTTTTTTGAAAAATAATTGATTGATTGATGTTTATATTTTTTTAGCGAATTTTTTTTTTAGGTTTGTATGATGTAACACGTTATAAGTCTGCTACAAGCATCATTTAAAATACCAACCCGGTGCTTTGGGCATGGCTAAAAATTGTTGTTTTTTTTCTGATGAAAATTTTCGTGTTTTTCCGAGAGAAAAAAAGAACCAGCATCAATTTTTCCAATGAAATTTGTTTTTGTTTTCTTAATTTGAAAATCATTTTAAACAAAAAGTTTGCATTTGTTTTTTGTTCTTATTCGGTTAGTCTGATGGTGGTTTGTAGGTATTTTTTTCCAAAAATCTAGTAAAAAAATACATTAAAGTAGACCTAATATATGTCTTATGGGGAGCTATAAATACAGAGATAGCTTTTTTATTAAACTCTTCTGTTCATCAAATGAAATGTTCAAATTTTGTTTTCATTTTATTGGGTTGATCAAATGCGATCATTCAATTGTCAATTAAAAATTTATCATCTACTATTAAATAGAAAGAATGAATACTTATCCCGAATTAGATTTTTTTTTCTTCCAATTTATATTCAATTCAAACGAAGCGGAATAGAGAATTGAAAAAAGTATCTTAAAAACAATAAATTGAAAACTCAAGAACGTCAAGAAAAGTTATTCTAGATTAATTTTCGTCTTTGACAAACACTCTAATAAAGTAAAATAATGATGGAGAAAAATTATCTATCTAAATTAAAGAATACTTTAAAATCAAATTTAAGATCAAATGTCGTAAGAAATTTATTTTTGAAATGATTTGACGGTTTAAATGTTTTTTTTTTTCGTTGTAATTTTCAAGCTTAAATTGATTTGACTAACTGAGACAAAGCGATGATCAAAACAATAACAAGGAAAAGATAAAAAGAAAACAGTATTCTAATTAAAATCATCTTATTATAAACCAATTTAAAATGCATTAAACTACTAAAAACAAAAACAATATGAAACAACATGGATGATAACCATAATAGCCTCGAAAAAAAAAACAAAAGCTCGTAAAAAACATATTCAATCTTTAATCTATTCAAAATAAACAACAAATGGAATGATATCCTGCTTGTATATTTTTGGTAAAACATTGATAGATCGATTGTATCGAATCAAGATATTTTTAAAGTAGTCTAGTTTAAATGGAATGTTTCTTGAAATTGATTATCAAACAGTATAATGTGATTTGAAATCTTGATATAGAAAACTTAAATCAAAATCAAAAATACATCAATAGGGCAACAATTTATTCAAGATTGAATCGGGTAATTGAAATTTCAATTGGAGAAATGCTAATCAAGTTTTTTTTTTTATTATTATTTATTCGTACTAAAAAAAACAAATCTTTAGCTGATTAAAAACTAAACTTTGATGATTTGATTTGTTCTATTGGTTTGAAACTGAAACCTCTTTTCTTAACAAGTAAATTTTTTTTTTAAATTTGCGTTTACTCCAATTGATTGAGCGTTGACTGAGTTTCCTAATGTTACTCAATCTAATATTATCAATGAAATAAATGACTTTGATAAAATCGAAAAAATCAAAGAATATTCACAAAGTCAAAGTTTATAAATAAATAATTTCTCATAACTTGGCAGCAGCCAGATTGATTCAAATAAACGAAAAAAAAAAGAAAATTTTCAGTAGTACTAAATGGCAATATAATTAGCTCGAACGTTGAAAAAAAATAGTTACTAAATATAGTTTTGTGTTACATAATCGTTCTGCTTGATTAGTTTCACACTGTGGATATAGAGCTGAATATTTTAAATATTTTATCTTGCTTGTCCGCAAAAGTTACGTGTATGTTGTTCGTTCAGTAATTGATGGCATTTAAAACAATTTATCAACCATTCAACATTAAGACAATATTTCTAATGAAGGATAAAAAATAATTAACACTCATTTACTCTTTTAAACCAACATTTAAAATTTAATTTTATTATTAAAAAACTTAAAAATAAAATAAAGAGATCACGCATTTTTTTAGTTTTTTCAATACTAAACTTGAAAATTCGTTTTACAACTTTATTTTTCAATTGAGTATTGAAAAAACTAAAAAATAGCGTGATCCTCTTTATTTTATTTTAAAGTTTTTTTAATAATAAATTAAATTTTAAATTGGTTTAAAAGAAGTAAATGAGTGTTAATTTTTTTATTCTTCCAAATCAGTTCCAGTTTGGTGCGCTGAAACATTTGAAACGAGAACAAATAATGATAACACGAATGTAACAAGTGTCTCCAGCAACAAGTGGTCTTCACCGATGAAATCAGAAAATTCCGATCCTTTAAATGTGGCGGCTAGTATTGATCAACATTCAATGTTCAACTATAACCAATTGGCCAAGCCACCATTTTTGCCATACACCACTAAGAAATATGACTTCATTTGTCCAGCTCAGTTTGGTTACTACCGAGATCCGAAAATTGTGGCTCATACTTTCTTTGTTCATTTGGAATACCATTGCAGAAAAACTGCTCTACTGGCCTATATTTTTCTGAAACTTTGCAAATATGCGATTGGCCTTCAAACGCTCCATGTTTAAAACAAGGTTTGTCTAATTTCGTTTTATTAACTTGAAATTAATCATTCATACATTGATAAAGAAAGAAAAAAAAATTAATTTTCAATTTTTTCTGGGCAAAGTTTCATATGACAATGAAATTCAATTTTTTACAATCTTGAAATAATAGTTTAAAATAGACAAAATTTATTGAAAACACTTTGATGGTAGGCGTTGGTATAATCCTCGAATGATCTTTAAAAACAAAAACCAATTTTAAAATTGAAAGTTCCTTGTTTTTTTTTTGTTGTTAGATAGATAATAACAAAAAATAAGACGTCGAAAATTTTAAAAATTTATAGATTGATTCAATTTTTTTTAAATAAAACTAATTTTGAGCCTATTAAAAATTTTTTTAAACTTATATTTAATATAAATTCGATTTTTTTTGTATGCTGTGTTGATGGCTTCATAAAATCGAAAACTTTTCTATTTTTTTAAAGCCTCAGTTTATCTGTGTGTTTGAAAACTTGGAAAGAAAAATATAGACTAAAAATGAGAAACACTTTCATTAGTTTTAATAAATTTTCACAACATAAACATGAAATGAATTCAGAATGTTATGCATAAAATCCTTTACTAAAGTGCTCAAGGGGTTATATTTCTCTTAGAGAAATGCATAATGTATGTTGTTTCCTAGATCTAAAAAAAAAATCATTTTCTTATATTATTTCACTCATTATCATTGATGCAAGTCATTTGAATCTAGCGGTTATATTAATCAGTGGCCAGTTATAAAAAAATCTACTGCTCAAACTTTATCTACTTCTTTAGACTTCTGTTTTTAAAAAAAAATTATATACTTGAGAGTTGCATATCATTATCATCGTCAATAGATTAAACAAATAGAAAGCCAAACAAGTCTAGAAAATTGAATTAATTTCCCTCTGCATCATCAATGTACAGACTTGATACAATCTTATCTTTTTTTTCAAATAATAATTTTTAATGAAATCAAATTAACTGAAGAAAATAAATTTGATACAAAATTTGAATCCGCGATTCTTTTTGAAAATCGTATAGAAAGCAGACTGATTTTCACTTGATAATAAATGAAAAACGAATTTGAGAAAAGAAAAGTGTTGCTGGTTTATTTTATTAAATTTACAGCCGAAAGTAAACAATTGAAGAGAAAATTTATTAACTAAAAATTTAGATATACAAAAATTAAATTATAGTCCTCAAAAAAATGAATCAAACAAAATTACCAATTGTGGCCTATAAATTGTAAAAAAAGACAAAGAACACAAAACAAACTGAAAAAGAAAATTGCTTACTTTTTATTTAACAAAAACACGGGTTCAAAAAAAAAGAAAAAGGAAAGACAGAATAATCGAAAAATAGAACTCTCGTGGGGGGGAACGAGATCATCGATATATTACTGTGATATTACAGTAACATCCTCCCCTGCGAGAGAAGACTCTGTCAAAGGAACCAATCCCTTGACAGGTCTTATACAGCTGCCAGTTTCAGTAGTTAACTCCACCACCCGTACCACCTTATCCGGACCTGGGTATACACGTTTAACAACAGCTTTCGGCCATTCTGATCTTTGAGTTTGGGACGGGATCAGCACACTATCGCTCACTTTGATCTTTGATTGATTTCTTCGCATTTTATCGCTAACGAAGTGCAGGTTTGACAAGTTCGAGAGCCACAATTTTTTGAAGCGTAAGAAATCCGCATGATAGCTTGAGAAATTTAGCTACATCGTTTGTCGGATCGCTCGACGAAAAATAAGTTTGCACGGTTCGATTCTGCCATAATTGATACGGCGATATTGGTCGTCTCATTACTTGACTCATATTGGATGTCCGCTTGAAGACTATGCTACAATTGCGGAATTCATAAAATCGAGACATATGAATGATCCGCCGTGAATCTAGCGTTCATCGAACGCGTAAAATCCATTAATGCGCCAATCGAATGTATGAAAAGAAACAACGACTGGTTGATGACTGAAGAATAGGCCGACCTGGAGACTAGCCTCAGGTCGACAATGTATGGAAAGTACGAAAACCGGTGTGAGAACTCCTCTAGGTGGTGCCCGCCAACAATCCGCATAAGATCCTCGCCTACCGCCTGGACAAAGATCCACTCTCCGAACTCGGAGACACTCCGAAGGCCTAATAGTTGAACTACGTAAGTGAGGCTTGTTAGACCCGCGCAGTCTCTATACCGCGAGCTCACCGAACCAATTCGACAACTTGCGAAAGCGTTGCCGGGATACTTAGTAAAGAACATGTCGAATATTGCGACGAGTTTATTAAAAGTTGCATCGGATGACCAATCCCTGAGGCTGCCGAGCGGCGCGAGATTCAATGATGTTCGTCCTATTCTACGATAATTAAGTCTTGAAACTTTTTCAGAATAACCTGCAGGTGGTTTTGATCATTTATACGTATAACACGGTGGTTCCTAATATTAAGGCGAGTAACCACTCGTCATCTCGGTCTGACGAACGACCAGACGGGTTAAGTCCATTTTTTCTGTGACTTTAGTCACATCGAGGAGGTCGATTACTCTCACAGTATCTCCTGTTATAACATTATACTTCTCCACTCTTCATGAGCGATTTCACAAATTTGTCAGCAAGCAGATAGAAGTAGTAATGGATCGCGGGTTTGAAAAAATCCATCTCCTTAAATTTCGATACTACATCGCGGACTAGGTCAAGGTTGTTTTCATAACCATCAGGTACTGTTATGGTTTAAAGTGATTGTTCTTAAAATATCGGGAGAATCTCTCTTTGGCTTTTGATCTCAACGATAGGCCAAGGTAGTTGAGAGATTGATCTTCAGACAAGTGAGGATTTTCAATTACTAATCTCTCAATTATTGACGCATAGCAATACCATTCAATTGAATTACCGGCAAAAATTGGTAATTCTTCGATTCGAATATTCTTGGGCGGGACCAAATTCTTCGGAAGGAATTCCGAGTCAGTGAAAATTTGGTCTATGTTGATGTTGATGGTGAATTTTCGACAGCTCTCAATCTACTGTTCATATTGACCATCAATGATTTTATATCTTGAATGGCGGAAACAATTGATATCAATGAGTAATTGTTAATAAACTTGTTGCTGGTTTATTTTATTAAATTTACAGCCAAAAGTAAACAATTGAAGAAAAAATTTATTAACTAAAAATTTAGATAAACAAAAATTAAATTATAATCCTCAAAAAAATGAATCGAACGAAATTACCAATTGTAATTAATAAATAAATTGTAAAAAAAGACAAAGAACACAAAACAAACTGAAAAAGAAAATTGCTTCCTCCTTATTTAACAAAAAACACTTGTTCAAAAAAAAAGGAAAAGGAAAGACAGAATAATCGAAAAATAGAACTCTCGTGGGGGGGGGAGGAACGAGATCATCGATATATTAATGTGATAATACAGTAACAGAAAAGTTTGAGCTGACTATTTTAAAAAACAACAGAACTATTCAAAAGATGGATAATTCAAAAACTGAACTTTAAGAAAATAAGATTGTCTTCAAAATTTTTCATGCATAAATTTTTTTAATTATGAAACGAGTTTATTGTTATGGTTGTCAGTTTGCATAAAACTAATTTCAAAAAACTTATAGCTTGTTACAATTTATTTGCAGTGAAATTCAAAGAAAGATAAGCATTTCATATTGAAATTGTCTCAAGATAAGCAATCTAAAAGAGAATAGCATGTTTTCATTGTAAGGTTCCTGGAACTTTTTTCTATTAAATAAATAATAATTTTATAGATTAATAGAAAGAAAATTTACAAAACCTAAAATAGACTTTCAAAAAATATTTTATTAACTCTAATTTTGTTTTAAATAGAAGAAAAACTAAAAAAGCCAGCCACATTATCTTACAATTTGGTAGAAGATTTAAGAGTTGTTACGACAACTTCTACAACAGCTCCGGCATCAAATGCTGATCACACAGAAACGACAACTTTAAGGCCTTCGAATTCATTTCTTTCGACGCAAAAAGATCGTTTGAAAAACCTGATTGATTCAATTGATAATTTGAAATTGAGAGAGCTAGTTGAAAAAAGTTCTGGCTTTATGAAAAATCTTTCGGCAGCGCCTACAATCGATTCAAATGATTCTAGTAAAAACTTCAAAAAAAATCGTTTTTTTTTATTATTTATAATTTTTGTTGTTTAGAATCTAAAAAATCTACACCTTCTAGTGGTTTGATGGGAAGATCAGTGGATAGTGATAAATCGTTTAGAGCCAAACACAATTACGTTGTGGATGGATTCGATGTTCAGCAAACAACAAAAAAACCAAACTCCTCGAATCTTTCTTCGCCTCAATTGAAAAAAATAACTAGAAAAATAAATTTGACAAAAGAATTAGAAAGAAGAAAAAATTCAACTTTTTTGGAAATCAATAAATCTAATGGAACCAACAGCAATAAAAATCATGGTTTCAAGAAACGCAACGAATTCGAGCCATTTTGGATGAGTGAGGGATATGTTGAGGACAATAGTGATTTGAGAGTTCAACCGATCAACCCTTTCCCATTGTACGATCAATCACCACCAGCTTATAACACTCGACAACAATGGACCATGAAATCATTGAATCCATACCACCATGGATATAAGCCAGAATCGATATTCTTGTATGAAAATAGTGAACCACAGCCTCCGTCAACTAAACAAGATCGACCGTATACAGGCCGCCATAACCAGGCTAATAACTACGAATATTCTTTAGATAAAGAGAGTCTTGGTATTTTTTTAGCAAGAAAAAAAAAGTTTAAAAATAAGAATTATCTAAATTTTTTGTTTTTTTTTTTTTAATAGAAAATCCTACACTACCGAATAATAAGCAACAAAAATTATCTGATGTGAGACCTTCGGTTCGTCGGAGAATACCCGAAATTCATATACAACTTATCTCGAACGATTCATTTTCCGGACCGTACGTCATCAATGAAAACGCTGATCCAACAATGATAGTGGTGGAAAAACCTGTTCGAAAGCTCAACTATGAAATAAATGAACGATTATTGGCTCCATTCAAGCATCAATACCAAAAGCAACAGAACAGTGCCAGAATGAATTCCGCGTTTGATCCAAATTCCAGAATGATTCATGACAAAGAAATTATACTGTTTGATGGAGTTAATCGCTATAGCACTCGTCCGAGTCAAGCTGAAGTGACCATGTCTGTAACTCGACAACCAATTCAATATAG
Organism: Octodonta nipae; assembly: GCA_034190945.1. Taxonomy (NCBI): domain Eukaryota; kingdom Metazoa; phylum Arthropoda; class Insecta; order Coleoptera; family Chrysomelidae; genus Octodonta; species Octodonta nipae. Next base: position 234,302 of record JAVLUE010000216.1, on the reverse strand, counting down.
AAAAAAAGTGGTAAAAAAGAAAAAAATATCTAATCCAAGTTCGTTGTCTTCGGTGATGGCCGCCAGTCCATCAAGTACTTTTCGTGGCCAACATCCATCGACTCGATTGTTGACCGGTTCTTTGTCATCGAGTTTGATATCAATGGATGATTCTCGAGTGAGACAGAACAGTCGTCCACCGCAATATTCTTCACTGGACATAACTAGTAGTTCAAATACTTTTGAAGACAACAAAGAAAAATTAACCACAAGTCCACAAATAATTGAAAAAAAATGGAAACCAATGAAAAAGGCATCTCATCCAACAACCACACCCGCTCCTTCATTGATAAACTACTTTTTCAATGAAATAGTTAATAGATTTCCAAGTACAACTGTCCGGCCTAAATTACCAACACAACGAAATCGACCTCAAGCCGAGTTGAACATGTACTTTTCCAATAATGAAAATTCTAAAAACGATAATTTTTTTGAAATAAGTCAAGCTCAACCGAATAAATTTTCAACAGTGGATAATTTGGAAAAACTGAAAGAAATTGTAATTGAAGGTCCTAAACAAGTTAATTTGGCTCAATATAATAGCTATATTGTCATTCCACAACAACAACAACTAAGCAAAGCGGTGAATCGAACTCTCAGTGTGACAAATCGATATGTACCGTTGAATAAGGAATCAAATAAATCAAATCACACTACCGAGAAAGCAGTTTCGAGAGTTTACTACGAAACTAAAGAACCTAAAGAAAGCAATCAGCAACAGGATTCAATAAAAAATTCTCTGGAAGAATTCATCATTAAAACGATCAATCAAAATCAAGCTTCTCTGTCATTGGAAAAAAAAATACCCAAAGCGATTACCGTTTCATCACCCTTATTGATAACCGCTGCACAAGTTCCAACAACAACGGAAACTTTAACTACGCCAGCTCCGATTACTTACAAATTATCGAAAAATGAGCAAAAACCTCAACGTGAATTGATAACGAAGCGAATCAAACCAATTAGTAGCTACCGTAAATCACGTAAACACAGGCCACTGATCACATTGGTTCAAAATCTTCCAGCTCTACCAGAATCGAATGAAGACAACTCCAATTCTCATTTGATAAACGGAAAAAGTCGAAATTCATTTGAGTTTTTTAATAAAACTCGTGAAGAAACTAAAAAACTATCTGAGTTGAGTGCTTTCAACAACTATCAAACTCCAAAAAACAATGAGGATTTGAATAATCATGAAAATTCGATTGTTTGGTCTTATTCGACCACTGCCATTCCACCAGTCTCTTTAACGAACAGATATGAAAGCACCAATTCATTTTATCCGTTAACAAAATTCGAGATTAACAATGAAATTTCCAAGTTAAATAGAAAAATTTCAACAACTGAGATAACAAAAGCTTTACCAACGACTACGACAACAACGACAACAACGACAACGACGACAACAACAACTCCAAAACCAAAAGAGTCAGAAAACAGTACTGAATACAATTATTACTATGATTATGATAGTGAAAACGATAAAAACTATGATTTAAGCAATTATGATGATTACAATAGTTTACCAGAGAAAAAGATCAAAAATAAATCCAATAATCCTATGATTTCGACAATGAAGACGACTTCAACAGTTTCACCACCTTCTTACAAAAAACCAACTAGGTAAATTTTTTCCTATCACTTAAATTGAAAAAAACAATGTTAATTTTTTGTTTCTTTAATTTAATTAGCAAACCATTGATATACTTGACTAATAATAGACCAAGACCAACTAAAAAGCGATTGGTTATCAAAGATTCAAACGATTCTGACAAACTAAGACAAGCTTCACGACCGAAACCTTTGTATCAACAACCTAAAGCTTTGGTGACAGCCTCTAAATGTGAAAGGAAGAAATGTAAGCTACCGGATTGTCGGTGCGGTAGCTCAGATATACCCAGGAATTTATCAAACAAACAAATTCCTCAATTGGTGATGCTAACATTTGACGATGGTGTGAATGATCTCAATTGGGAACTCTACGAAGAGATACTTAATTCGGGTCGAAAAAATCCAAACGGTTGTCCATTGAAAGCAACATTCTATGTTTCGTAAGTCACTGACTAAAGCTGAAATTTTGAAATTCAATTCATTTGTTTTTTTTTCTAAACAAAAAAAAAAAGACATGAATGGACCGATTATGGCCAAGTTCAAACTCTTTATTCACGGGGACATGAAATAGCCTCACACACAATTTCGTGAGTTCAAATATTGTTTCTTTGCAAAAAAAAAACTTAATGGATAAATTGTGATTTTTTTTCCTATTCATTTTAAGACATCGATTTGGAGAAAAATTTTCTAAAGAAGAATGGATTAAAGAGATAAATGGACAGCGAGAAATCATACATTTATATGGTGGCGTGAACTTTGAAGATATTCGTGGTATGAGAGCACCTTTCTTACAAACCGGAGGGAACAATATGTTTGAAATGTTGTATGAAACAAATTTCACTTACGATTCATCGCTACCGGTCCAAGAGAACTCTCCACCATTTTGGCCATATACATTGGATTATAGTTTGTCGCATAGTTGCAACATTCCTCCATGTCCAACAAAATCTTTTCCTGGTTTGAAGTTTTTTTTTTTTCTTCAAAAATACTTGAATTAATAGTAATTTTTTTTTTTTTGTTAAGGTGTTTGGGAAGTCGGAATGGTAATGTGGTCAGATTTGAGAGGAGGTCGCTGTTCAATGGGCGATGCTTGTACCAATCCTCCGGATGAAGATGGTGTATACGAAATGTTGCTCAAAAACTTTAATCGCCATTACAAAAGCAATCGAGCACCATTTTCATTATATTATCATAGTGCTTGGTTCAATGTTCAACACCACAAAAAAGCATTCATAAAATTTTTGGATGAGATTCTTCAGCATAAAGATGTTTATTTTGTCAACACTTGGCAGATGCTTCAATGGGTTCGAGAACCCACTCCTCTCTCTGAGCTTCAACAATTTGAAGCATTCAAATGCGACAAGCCAAAACTTGTGTCCGAATGTCTTCGAGCGAAAACCTGTAATTTAAGCTCAAAACAAGGTTCAAGAACGCTGAGGACATGTCAAGAATGTCCGGACGTTTATCCATGGATTGGAAACACCGGTTTCAAAAAGGCATACGGATAAACCAACCAAACAAAAAATTGAAGCAAATTGTTGTGATTTTATTATTATTTTTTGTGTGGACTTGAATTCTAGTCAAGTTATATAATTCGAAAGTCTAATTTTATTTGAAATATTTTATAAAAATTATTTGTTTGTATATTTTGTTTTTTGATTTTAAAGAATTAACTTAATGTAAAGCTGAAAATTTGGGAAAAACTGAACTGACTAATCTGCTCAACTTTGAAACTATTGTAAGGTAGAAATCACATTAGCTTTTCATAGGTAATAAATGGAAAAAAATTATATTTTTTATTAAATCTACCCGTTCTTTAAAAAAGCATCATTAAATTTTATTATTTTCAAACATTCAAAAAAAATTCATTATAGATATTTATAAGTGAAATAACTTTCAGAAAACATAAAACATAAGTAAACAATATGAATAAGTTTTTTTTCCTGTTAAAAGAAAAAACAAACCAAAATGTTGTTTTCAATTCGTGAAAATATTTACTGGTCAAACATAGTTGTCAAATTCAATCAATGTTGAATGTCATCAAGAGTTTCGTTTTTCCATTTAACATATTTAACAATAATAATAATAATGCGTCAATTAATAAAAAATAGATAGCTAAACAAAAAATTAAAAAAAGAGATGACTACAATAACGTTATCACATAAATATTTGGTTGTTTTAGTTTTTTTTTTCAAAAAAAATTTGGTCTCAAAATACTTGATAGAATGGTTTTGTTTCTTAAAGGTTTATAAAAAAAAGAAGACTTTTCAACATTGAAAATTCTTGAAGATCAGATTTTCTTACTAGAAAAATTTTCAAACAAATAGAATTAAAAAATTAACTGATCATTCAAAATTTTTTTCAATAAATTGAAAGCTCAAACAAGAATCGACAATTCTTTGATGTTGTCAAACTTCACCGTTTTGCTCAATCAAATTTTGTTGTTGCATTGTTAATAACTTTTTATTGGTGACATCTAATCGGAACATTTCTGTTTGAAGTTCAGCCATTTTATCAGCTAGAAGATCAGCGTTCTGAGGCTCTACATCACTTTCGTTTAGTTTGGATTTTGTTACATATTCTTCAATCTTTAGAAAAAGAGTTTTGTTAAAAAAGTTAAAATGAACAATTTAATCCGTTACCTTAGTTTCTAGAGAGCTGATTTTTTGACGCAATTCTGCAACTAGCTGAGTTTGTTCCAATTCTTTTATTCTTTTCATCATTTGTTGTTCCTTCATTTGAAAATCTAAATCAGTGTATTTGCTTTTTTCTTGATTCAAAGCATTGCATGCTAATCTTTCGCGTTCTAATACTTCATCGCATTGATCTTGCAACTTTTTCATCTCTTCTGCTTGTCTTCTAATTTGATTCATTGTAACATTGTTTTGAGTTTCAAGTTCCATCAATTTTTGATGCAATTCCTTTGATTCGGAAAAAAGTTCCGCTTCTCGTAATTTAGTAGACATGATTTCGGTTTTGAGTTTATTAATCTCTGCTGCTTGGTCAGAGCTTCGTTTTACAGCGTTGAGTATTTTCAAAGGGCTAGAAGTCACTGATAGAGAAGGTAGAGGAGTTGAAGTTCCATTTAAGCTATTGTTGTTTAAAGAATTATTGTTGGACCCATTATCCAGACTATTTGGTTGAGATGATTCAGTACTATCAGGATGCATTGAAGTCATATGTTCAGTCCACATGGTTCGTAATCCAGTGATTTTTTCTTTAAGTTCTTTAATACTTAAATTTGCTTCAGCTTCTCGAAGTTTTATTGCCAAAAGTTCATCTTGAAGCTTTGCAGTAGCATGATCGGCTGGCAACTGTCGCAAATGATTAATCTCTTCTTCAAGTTGACGAATCCTTTCACGAAGAAATTTCATTTCTTCATAATTTTCAGCATCGCGAAGTTTAACGGCAATCAGTTCTTCTTGCAAAGATTCAATCAATTGCTGATGCTCTTTGCTTTCGAGAGATTGACACAATTCACGTTTTTCTCGTAGTTCAATGATTGCATTTTTTGTTTTTTCCAATTCTAGCCTCAACTCTTGTTCCATAACTTTTGAAGCTGCAAGCTCGCGTTTGATGACAAAATTATCTTCCGCTTCTTGAGCTCGGCTCACTTGGCCCTGGATCAATTTGTCGGCTAATTCACCACTTTCTAATTCTAAGTTATCAATTCGTTGTCTTAACAAACGGTTTTCAGTTCTCAATCGCTAAAAATTGATAAAATTAATTTTTTCAATCTAGTTTTGATTTAAACATACTCTTAACTCGACCAATTCTTCTTGTTCTTTGGCTTTGACAGCCGAATAATCTTTGGCTAGTTTTTTCATTCTTTTTTGATCAAATTTAACATTGATCGCTAAATGTATCAGATAATCGGCATCAATGTCACACCGAGAAGGCATTTCTTTCTGAAAATATTTTAATAAAGCTTCCATATCTAATTTGAGTAATTCATCACGACAAAGTTGCAGTATTGCTATTGAAAGACGGAATATAGTATCAAGACCTTCGGAAAAGTATAAATCCATGATGCGAGCTGACAAATGAATGGGAAGATTTGAGGTGAAAAGTGTAAGAAACCATGAAGATGCGTACATAGAAGTATGAAAGTTTTGTTGTTGAAAATGATTGTACAACTCAGGCAAAAGCTCCTAAAAATTAAAATTTTTAGAGTTTTTTTCTAAAAAAAAGGAAGAAAAAAGATATTTTACTTGAACTAAACATTCTAACTGATAAATACAAAGACCAAGTTCGGCCATTGTTGGTTTGAACATTTCTCTCAATCGATATTCGTACATCAATGCTTGAAAAACAGTGAATGCATCTTCTTCTGGCATATTCAATAAAAGTAAACCAACAACAAAAGCGCTGCCCTGACAATAGCCAACTTCGGTATCATAATTTGAGTATGCTTTCATTACATTGAACAAGCCCTCTTGACCAGGTGAATCCTTATCTTTGAAGTACTCATGTTCTGGGAATGTTCTTGGAATGTCCCGTTTAATAATTTTTTCACATGGTGAAGACAGTCGTAATAATTGCGAATATTTTTCTCGCACTGTTGTACGATTGTTATGGGCGTTGCAAAGAAGCTGCCAGGCCAAACCACGCATATTAGGAGGGATGCCTTTACGTACCAAATCCTAACAAAACTGATAAATAAAACCATTTTTTTTTTATCAAATCATTACTTGAATCAGAGATTTTTGCTTTTTGTAAGAATTGGCCCAATCATTAACTATCTGTCCCCATGCTTGATACAATTCTTCGGCACTTCCATTGCAAAACTGATTCAATTGTTCGGAATTGCTAATTTCCGATGTTTCCGACGATCGTCTTGAATGATTTGATTGAACCGAATGAATAGAGCTCAAAGATTTCATGTCCGTTTCCAAAAGTCTGCAAAACATAAAAATTTATGTTAGAAAAAAATTTTTTGCTAAATCAAATTTCTCGACAATATAAGTTTCAAAACTCAATTTCAAAGCTTTGCTATCAAAAAAATCTTTAAAGTATATTTGAAATTTAACAGAAATGAAATTAGAAAGCAGTCTTTCTGAACTCATTATTATAACTATTATTCTATAATTTTATATACAAACAAACAAATAGAAAAATCTGAATAAAATACCAATGTTATAAACAATGTTCATCAATGTTCACACGCAATATTAAACTAAGTATCTTAAATTTGTTTTGAAGCAACAAAAAAAATTGGATTCTATTCAAAACATACACACACACAACAAAAACTATTTTGATGATTTTCAAAAAACTGATTTAAAGTAAACAATCGAATTGTTTCAAATTGCTGCCATTTGAAAAGTTTTTTTTTTGTTGAAAAACTAATAAACTTTAAAATGATAGACGGAAATATCCAACAGATAGGATAAAAAAAACTTTACATGATTAATCAAAGAAGAAGAACAAATTGTCTTGGAAAAATTTTTTTTTTTTACAATACAATACAATTGAACTGAAAAAAAACTTGTCTGTTTGAAAGAGTGTTTTTTCATTTTGTTTTATATAAAACTTTGAATCAATAATGAAATTTTATGAAAGCCAATTGGTCCTCTAGTGTCTATTAAATGTGTTTCAATTTTTTAAAAAGAATTAAATTAAAACGATAGTGGTTTTTATTTTAAACAATTGAACAATTTTCAAATGAAAAAATAATGGAATATAATTGATTGAAGATTTGGCGATCAATCAATCAATCTCAATCTATTCCTTGAACAAGATGAACAAAAGAAGATAGGAGAAAAAAAAACTGTTTCAAATAAAACTAATGAATTCATTCAAATAGTGATTGATTGATTGATAACTTCATCAACTACTCACCTATTTTGCTCTTCCAATTTGGCTAGCAACTCCAACTCTTCATTGGAAAGTTTTTTCTTAACTTCTTCGAGTGCCGGTTGATAGTGAAGATTGATACCAATCAAATCTTTGTTCTCCTTTCCTGAATCATCTATTAAGTTGATTGTTTTTTTTTTCATTTTATCAATTGTTGATCAATATCAGAAAAACGAAGATATAGAGAAAAAAATACATTAAATAATTATGCAAGTGAAACAGATAGAGAAAAGCTAATCGTAAACATACAATAATCGACAGTTTTAAGAGTAGTCGGATCATTCGCCTCACTAACTTCTCCAGGTATGGTAGCCATGCTGTTCAACGATGGTTTGGTTTTTCTTGAAAATATTTCAACTATTGAAATATTAATAAATATTGCCGCTTTCTGTTATTTCGTATAAAACTTTCATTACGCCATTGATGAATGATTGAAGCCAATTTTGAAGCTCGATTTTTTTAAAAAACTTTCAAATGGATCTTTTCAGCTGAGAGCACTCTGAAAATGAGAAAAAAAAATTGATTCAAATAAATTGGATTAGAAAAACAACATGATATTTTTCATTGAAAAAAAAATCTTGCTCATTCTTTTCAGAGTGCAAATAAATTTAGAAACAGTGCTTGAATATGTGACATTAATAGATTTTAAAAAAATTTCGATAAAAAGTTTCAAAATTTTGAAACAAACGAAAAACAAACCTATCCATTAAACGTAAGAAAAAAAAATCCTTAATCTCATCTAATCATCGTTTGAAACAGCAATGTTTAAACTTTGTATAAATCCTTTTCCTAGAAAAAAATAATTTCGGAAATTTGAACAGATGCTTCTGGAGAACAGAAATTAAGAAGTTGGCCGTGCCATCGCATTTTATCAACATTATTTCTGTTTGGATATTAAAAATACTTAAATTTTGGAAGGAAAAAAAACTGACAGTTTTGTCAGAAACCACCTGGTACTGATAATATATGCTGGTTTTTTTTTTGCTTCAAAAAAAAGACCATTTTGGCCATTTATGAAAAGCATTTAAAAACTTTCTAAACGTATAAACAAAAAAAATGGCTCAATTGTAGTCAGTTTATTTAAAACTTGTTTTGCTGAAACAATTTTTTTAAAAAAAATCTAAAAAACAAATACTGTCAAAGCGTTTTTTTTTTAGCTTCCATCATCATCTTCATTAAGAAATTCGGACAGTGAAAAAAGAACAATTGAAATCGGTTTTTGTTTGTTTGCTAAGACTAGCAGTGAGTGACCAACTTGGTCAACTATATCTGAACTATTAAAAAAAAATTTTCCAAGATTTATTTTCTGAAAAAAAAAAATTCAAGTCTTGGCTTCTTAAAGCTGCTAAGAAAATAATACCAGAGAAAAAAAAAGCTAAAATGATGCGGCAGCTCAAATGATGAGCTATGGTGGTTCGACACTAACACATCATTTAATTGTTCGGATAGCCTGAGATTTTATTTTTAGAAACTTGCTTCAAACAAACAAGAAAAAGTTTCATTATGATTTTTTTTTGCTTGAACGAAGGAATAATTATAGAAAATGAAAACGATCATGAAAATGATAGTGGTGATGAACTCCTAATCTCTCTGCCTCTCTCGCATTCGCTTTACACGAAACTCTCTAAATGTGATCAGCGTGTGAATCACACTAAATCAAATTGGATGAATATAAAACAGAAAAAAAGTAGAATAATGATAAATTTGTATGAAGGAAAAATCTAGTAGCGATTAATGGCTATTAATACCATGATGATTAGTGCATTAGCCTTTTTTTTAACGAAGTAACAAACAAAACAAAAAATCGTATAAATTTTATCGTACCTTATAATTTAAGTTAAATTTTATATTCGGAAACCGATTAAATTTAATTTTTTTCTTGTTTTAGAAACAGAAAACTTTATGAAACAGTCATGGTCATCATCATTGAACTAATGGAAGGAAAAAAAACAACAACTATCATTCGATTTCATTTACGGAGAGAAAACGTTTATGAGTTTCATTCGCTCCATGTGTTTCGTGTCAAAATTTCGGAGTTTTTTTCTTCTCTCTCAAAATTCAATGGTAGAGATAGAGAGAGTGATCAAAACAAATTGAAAATGTTTTTGATTCAACTAAAAGTTGGTGGAGAAAACACGATCCATATTTGAAACATCTCACAAAAAGTTGAAATAGTTTCCAAAAAAAAAAAAAAAAAAAATTCGAAAAACAATCGACAGTTTTTTTTTTTGACAAATAATTCCTCTCTTACTCTCTTGCCATAGAAAGATTCATTTCAGAACAAAGAAAATTTTAAAATTTATTATTTCTGATATTATTATGAAATGATCAATTTGAAGTTTGTTTTTTTAATATATAAAAATAGAAAAAAATAGAAAAATTTAACCCTTTGCATCATCAATCTTTTTGGTTTTTTGTTTTCTTTCTTGAAAAAAATAGATAGATAGATAGATAGATTGATAAATTTCAACATTTATAATTGAAAGAAAAAGCAACAGTAAAAAAAAAATAAATGTTTCAAATAGTATTTTTTTTTTTTTTGACTGCCATTAGATTGCAACAATTATTTATATTTACTTTTATCTAGAATGATGCTTTAGACGTGTAATCCCATAACCAAAAAAAAAAATAAAAATATTTTTAAATATTTATAAACACAACAAACGAGAAACACAATAGAGAAAGAAAGAGAAAAAAAATGTTCACTTTGAATATTCAAGTTGACCAGAGAATAACATTGGGAAGCTTAGCAAAACCAATGGATTGACAGGTTTATTTTCCATAACAAACAGTCTGAGCTTTTGCATTTTCCGAGTGTTGCCAGTCTGTGTGTGTGTTTTTTTTAAAACAATTTTTTTTTTCAATGACACACCTTGATTGTTTAGGTAGGAAAAACGACGACGCCGGTTTTTCTTCCTCGAAAAACAATGTCATCCTTTGATCTATACTTTGAATATAACTACTCGTTATGGATTCCTTCATTGTGGAAAGAAATCAATTTGCTTTTAGAGCTTTCAAACTGAAGTATTTCAAATTGAAATTGACAGACAAAACTGTCACAGACACACTGTGTGTGTTGTAGATCACAATCATAACGGTTTTTTATTTCAATTTTAAGGTGTATCACCTTTTTTCTCAAAAAAAAGAATAAATAATAAAAAATTTTACTCTATTTTATGAAGCCAATACTGTTCGAAAGAATATAATCGGATTGGGTCGAGGTTTAACCAAAAAAATAAATATCAACTGTCATTATGGGCTGAGAAAAAAGAAACCACCGCAGCAAAGAGCATACACATCATGCATGATAAGTAGTGCATGATAAATGGATAATTTATCTTAAATTCTCACATACTTTGAATTCGATCGATAAAATGAAATTAATAAAAAACAATCAGCAATGATGAAAATAATGGAGAGAAACTTGTAAAGAAAATTATTGTTGTTGTTGTTGTTGAAAAACAACAAGTTGACTGAATAAACGTTTTAAAAATATTTATTCAAACAAAATTTACAATTCAAGATAAAAGAGATAAATTTACATTTCATTTGAGTCTTTGAATTGAAACGAATCCTTAAACATTCAACTTAATATGGCTAATGCTACAAATTTAATGTTCAAAAAAAAAAAAATTAGATTCAGCGTAATATCCTAACAATAAATTTTCGAATTAAGCAGCTAGAAAATTTTCGATGCTTCTCAAACTTAAATTAGAAAACAACATTTTATTGTTTTTAATAAAAAATCGTTGATTCTTCCATCAGATGCTTTCAAATGATCAAAAAAAAAAAAACTTTGCAAATATTTCTCTCAGTAAAAGATTAGAGATGATAACAAATAGATGAAAAAAAATTCATTAACAGCAGAACAATAATGCTGCAAATGATGGTTTTAAACTCAATTCTTGAAAAAACAGAAAAAAAAATCACAGGCATGTTATCCAACCATTTAGGTTGATGGATATGATGGATAATCTTTTCCTTTGTAAGTAACCTAATCAAGCTCGGTGACAATAGAGTTGTGATGGCGGCAAACTTTCGGAAAAACACATAACACACATATAGAAAATAAAATGTTAGTGTCGAAAGTTCGCAGAGAAAAACATTATGCTAAATGAGGTCAAAAAATACAAACACGATAAAAAGTTTAAAGGGCACAATTTAAATGATGATGATGATGAATTGAAATGCTACAATACATTTGAAATAAATCTATTTGAAATTATGAAATTAAAGAACAGTGAATGAGAGGAGGATTGAATGGAACTATCCTGATAAATCCTTGAATTTCTTGCTCTTTTAAAGATGTAAATTTTCTTGTATCTTATATAATTGACTTGATTTTTAATGAAGCCAATCAGTATTCTAGCCTTTTTTTTGAAGCATTGTATCTTGAATTATAAATTAATGAAAAAAATCAGTTTTGATTTTTTTTTGTTTAGTACGGCTGATGGTGATTTCATAATAATTGAATGCGATTAAAATCACTTTTTTTTCTAAAATTTTAATTTTCTAGTGAAATTTATCAGCGATTGAATGAATATTTTCTATTTTCATGTTGTGGTTGGTTGGAATAAAACAAACAAACAACAATAATGTAATCGACTTTGAAAAAGGCAAAGTTTGAATATAAAAACAACGACGATGACGCCCAGAATTCGATACAAACTGATTACTTGTAGTGGCTAAACCAACCATCTATTCTATCTATGAAGAACTTGGCTGAAGGGGCTTGAAACACTGGTAGAAAAAACTATTAAATAATGGAAATCATTTTCGTTTTTTGATCTTCAGCTTTAGATCTGTGTGTTTGGCCAGAGTGTTTCTCATGGGGTAGTGTTTGTTTGGTAGTGCCGTCTGTTTAGAATGATTCACTTTTCCTAGATCATCATCATTGAATTAATAATGAGAAACCATTAGTATAACCAAATCGACAACCGATATTAAGTATTTTTTTTACTAAAGTTACATTCAACTCGATTTTTTTTTATTGAATTGATATTCATTTTTCTAAAACCAACGCAAACAAATCTAAATTACCCGATAACATCATCAAAATAATAAAATTTTTAAAAAAATAAACTGTGTGTGCGTGTGTGAGTGATGTGAAATAATAACAATAATAACAAACCAATCAAACCGAAGTTTTAATCAATGAAACTAGAATCAACCATCAAACATCACCATTACATCAACAGATTAGTTCAGGTAGAGAAAAAAAAAATAATTTTAATAAAAAGTAATAATAAGATAAAAAGAAGCGGTAAAGGTAAGAAAAGAAATGGATAACTTCCCAATTTATTTGCATCAATACAATCAAATTGGATGTAAGAAAAAAAAACTTTGGTAAAAAAAAAAATGGAAATTAAATTTTCTTCATCATTGTGTCATCATTCATTCAAACGTAGCCAAAAAGCATTTTCTCTGAAATTGAATGATGAAAACAAACAGTGGCGTGATCCTCAACAACTATACTCAACTAGCCTTACTTATGAAACATTTTGCGAATAAACAAACAGTTTTTTTCGCTATGCCAAGATTCTTCAACAAGAGAAAGAAAGGATTCAACAAACAATATCAGAGAAAAAAACGTTTTCTACGTATTGTAAAAAAAAATATAATAAATAATATCAATTATTTTTTGAGATATCTTTCTTGAATCATCATCATTGTCGTTTTAGTCGTCACGTTGTGTGTCAAAGCGTGTAACCATATCATCATTAAATGGTCAAAATTTAATAATAAAATAACAACATTGGAAACAAATACAATATTAATAAAAAGTTTTCACAACAGCTTTTTCTGTCGAGACTATGGACTATGCTAAAGAAAAAAAAACAAACGTCTTAATACTTTTTTCTAATGAAAACAATCACCCTTGGAGACGACACCATGATAATTATAATATAAAAAAAATCACCATAGAAACAAAATAGAAGTAAAAAAAAAAATAAATAATCTAAAATCTAGAATTTCAGAGGTAAATTTTTTCCAAGAGAAATAATTTATTTTATGATAGTTTCATAAATTATTTAAAAAAAAATTGTAAACTAGTTTATTTTAATAAATTTATAAATCAATTAATTTCAGAAATGAGATTAAAAATTTAGAAGAAAAAAAAAATAGATCAGAACTTTGATTAGATCAAATCATTTTTACTAAAATAAAATAAATATTAATCATAATATAATCAAAGGATTATTTGAAATAAACTTGTTTTTTTTTGGTAGTAAAAACTACTGTTCGGACAAGAGACATCACATTGAAAAATAAGATAAAACTATTAAGATTATTAAGTTGGCGAGCTGCTTGAAACAAAATTTTCAAATTTCTTAAAATTTTCCAATCATTTTTAATCAATGATTCGATTGAGTTGAATTAGTTGAAATAGCACCGAACACAATTTGAAGAGAGGTTTCAAAGTAAAAAAAAAAAAAAAGTTTTAAAGAGAAAAAAAAACTTACCTGAAATTTGATTCCACCCATCCAGAAAAATGAATTTCGATTAAGCTGAATCACACTGGAACACAACAACAACATCACACCAAACAAACAAAAAAATAATAATGTGGTGTTTAATTTATAAAATATATCTTTGTTATTGTGCGTTTTGACTGTATTATTGTTTTATTGATTGTTGGGAATGAAATCCTCGCCTTGAGAATCCTCAATAATGGAACTCAATTGGAAACAAACAAGTTTTAGCAAAAACAGAACAAACACACAAGCACAATCACTAAAACTATTTGCCATCCGAATCAGTATCATAATATTATGGCACAAGCAAACAAACAAGCAAACCACAAAGCTATAAAACCTTATTATCAACTTTGAAATAAAAAGAATTTGATGATATTGATTTGAATGGTGATGTCACTTGGACAATAAAATTCCATACGAGAAATTACACTAGAAAACAAAGGCAAATAAATTGCAACTTGGAACTTTTTGTTGTTTCAAAAGAATGAAATCTCGTTTGTCAACACCTTTTGCACCACAACCACCGACACCACAATTATTATCACTGCTGCCGCAACATATGAAATACGAAAAGTCACCTGTAAAAAAAAAAAATTTTGAAACTGTTTTTCAATTTTTTTTTCCTATTATTCGCTTGAAAAATTCAAATGAAACGAAGTTTTGGCTGCTGCAACAGAAGCAGTGTGTACTTCTTTCTACGTGAGTTTTGGAGCTAGTCGTAGCCGAAGAAAGGACTCACTCACACACACACACAACAGAGATAATTGAACAAGTTGAGCGTAACGCGTTCAACGATGAAGAACAACAGCGAGAAAAAAAAACCAGCCAACAACACTTGGCGAGAGAGAACTGACTGACTGACTGAAACTTCAATTGCAGCGATACGCCTTGATGCATACAGTTTGGTGCTCAAACGCAGGTAAATCAAAAACAACAACAACAACAAAACAATTCGAAAGAACCTGTCCTGTGGACAGAACGAAATAAAGTTCGAAACTTGAAGAACAAGTGTGCTATCTTGCTATCGGTGCTATTGTGTTCAATGCACAAAGTTTTTTCTCCATTCTATTTTATATGTATGCTGAATGAATTTGATGAATCCACTACAGAAAAAAAAACAGAAAAGAAGAAAGCAGTCAAAAAAAAGAGTTGCATATCATCATCGAATGGAGAAAATAAATTGTGTTTCTTCAAAAGCAATGACAACAAACAAAGGTACAGACAAAGAAGAACAAAATAAAAGAAAAAAGTTGCAGAAGATCGAAGACTTGTACCAAGTAACAAAAAAAAAAATCTCTTCAATCCAATGTTTCCAATAATTGTGTTGATAAAAAAATTTTAGAAAGATCTTGAAACAAACAATGATTTTGTTTGTATCAAGCCTGCGTGCGTGTTGTGAGAAGAGAGCAATTTTAAATCATTGAAACAACAACAAGCACACGATTGATACAAAAAAAAAAAACACACAGCCAACCATTTTGGCCATGGTTCGACTTTCTCAATCTTGCCAAACGTAGACTACGGCAATTAGCTTTGTTGCGGTGGTTTGCTTTCTTTTTTTGACAAGTAGATAGATTTGTTAATGTTGATGATAATTTTCCCAAAATTTTAACACAGCCTATCTCACAAGGATTGCAGGATTTTGCATTGGATCAAGTTGGTTTTCCTCAAAAACAAGCTATTCCATCTATTCATCTTGCTGTTTTTACTTGTTTAAATGAAAATCTTAGAATCTTTTGCATTGAAAAAAAGAAATTTTGCCGGAAAAATATTCAATCATTATTATCACAGACCAGTGGTGATTTTGGAGAAGATCAATCAATAAAAATTTTGATCAATAATTGAAAAATTGATATTTGAATCAATGGAAGAATAAAACAACAAGGTGGTTTATTTAACGTTTTTTTTTTTTTGATTGTCTCTTTAATGAATCAATGTTTTGGCAAATTTTCAAATTGACAACAGACGACTCTGAGCGTTGACACATTTAACAATAAAGAAACGAAAAAAAAAATCTGAATAGCAATGGTAAAATAGTAAGCTTGAGCTGATTCACAAGCGCTGTAACAGCGTGTGTTTGTCTGCTATTGAGGATACAGCAATCAGATTGCAGCAGAAGCTATATATAAATTTTCTTTGGAGAACATACAATAAAATATTTAAAAAAAAAACAACAAAGAACGAAAGAAAGAAATACAAGTCTGGTTTTATCACACACACACACACAGAGGCAGACACACTAGAAAAAGACAAATAACATATAACACGATAAATACAACGAACATCAAACTTACATTTTCAGAAACCAAGAAATTCTGAAACTAAAAGATTTTTTTCTCTTCTGTTCACTTTTCTAAGAGAATGCGTGATGATGGTGGTAGTTAATTCCTATCTTCCGCATCTTTTTTTCTCACCAGAATGACAATAAACTGGTAGTTGAATTCATATTTTCATCTTGTCAGTTTTCTTGTTCCCAGTATGATGGTTTGATTAGCACAAGTAGAAAATAAAAACATCAGAATAATAGGTTTCATAACATAGGTGACATAGAAAGGCACCAGAAGACAAAAACAGAGACCATGATTGGCGCTTGTAGAAAAAATTTTGAAAAAAAAAACAAAACTGTTATTAATCAGGGTTTAATGGTTTGTTTGTCAAAGAAAAAAACACAACAAAACACACATTTCACCAGTTCGATGTTTTAATAGAGAAAAAAAAACACTAATTGATACAGCTGTTTTTTCACTAATTCAAAAAACACATGTTTCATCACGCCATCTACTCGAATCATTCGACACTAGTGACAATTGTCAATCAAATCAATCAGAAACAATATGAAAAAAAAGTGATCAAAAAAACAAAGATTTAATAAATAAAACTTAGATTTAGAGCACAAATAAATAAATTTAAAAGAGAATAAATCTAAATCCAATACAATCGATGATATCTACTCTATACAGATTTTCAATCTGATCCAAATCGTTCCAAAATTTTGAAAACAAAGGTCATCGTAAAACAATGTTCTGATAGTTTTTTTTTGAAGAAAAAATTTCAAACTGTGGATTTTAAACATACACAAAAAAAACATTAAATTTCTTGATCAAATCTTCTTGGAAATCTCGCTAAAAAAGTTGAGAACAATAGAAAATTTTTTTCTCGTTAAAATTTTTCGCAGTACAAATCTACACAACTAGATAGCAGCACAGTTTCTTTAGTTAAATTAAAATAAAACGGTTTTTTTTTGTTCTTGGTAACTGGAAAACCAAAAGATAAATCAAAACTGTAATTTCAATTAGTTTCTAAAAAAAAAATTTTCCCAACGTTTCGTCGAATAGGAAAAAGTTTTGTTTTTTTCAAAAAAAATTTTAAAATTGATCAAATCGAATATTCCGTTATTCGAAACGTTCGTATAGTACGATTGTTCGATGGTTCGAATAGTTTCAGGTAGAAACTTATTGCGGGACCTAATTTTTTATGTTGTCAACCTGATCAAGAGATGCCGCCTGAAAACAAGGTATCGGGACCTTTTCTCTTTCTCTCTTTCTCTTGGGTTTCTAATTTGGCAACAGTTTTTTTTCTGCCATATTATTTTATCTTGGTATAATAATAATAATATAGGAGTATATGTTTTTCTTTTCATGTTGGAAAAAAAAAATGTTGTCGCACGACTCTCTATCGATATCCAGCTACTACTAAATTGTTGCTGCTGTTGGTGGTGGTGGTATTGTGGAGAAAAAAAATAGTTGATCAAAATAGAAACCATTCGTGGTATCATCCATCGTCAGTTACACGATGACGGCAATGATCGCTTTGCGTTGTTGTCATCATCATCATCATCCTCCTTCTCCTCTTCTTCATCATCATCATCATCTTCTTCTTCATCATCATCCTCATCATCGTCGTCGTCTTCGTCTTCTTCGTTGTCGTCTTTGAATTCGACTACATGATGATCATCTTGTTGTTCGATCAACAATCGACAACAACCTCGTTCAACACAACCAATGCCATGATCATCTGTTGTGTGTGTGTGTGTTATTCAAACCAACTCTTGAAGAATCAACCAGCCTAGCCAGCCAACCAACCAACCAACCAAATCACAATAACCAGAAAAAAAAACAACTGATTTTTTTTTTCGATCGCTGAGACTTTTAATTTCCCAAAACAGAAACAACTCTGTTGTTTGATGCGTGATGAGGTGAAGATTGTTCGAATCGAACAAAAAGTGTTTTTGAAGTGTGGAAGAAGAAAAAGAAAGTTGAAACACACACGCGCGTAAGCTCAAGCGTCGCGCAATCAATGTGTCCACACATTCAATCATCATGAAACAAGAAGAATAAGAAGAATAAATCTCAACCAGAAGAAGAAGAAGAAAAAACTAAACAAACAAATCAACCTGAAACTTGTTTTTTTTCTTGTTGTTATTATTTGAATTCCGGGAATAGCGGTAAATACCCGAAAGAAAGATGAAGAAGAAAAAAGTTCCATTTGTCCCAACAACATCAATGACTAAAAATATTGAAAAAAAAAAAAATGATTCACTTCTGGATCATAAATAGTTGAAACTAATATTCCAAACAAGAAAGTCAACCAGAATATCGTCAAAAAGAGAGAAGTTTTTTTCTTCTTGTTTATTCCATCGATCTCAATCCACGAATCGTCATTTTTTTTCAAAGTTTTCGAATTTTCTGGTAAATTTTTTCTTTTTAAATGTTCTTGTTCTCTTATTGCTTTCTTTCTCAATCGGCCTTTATCATACTTAGTTTTCCGTTCGATTTTGGTGTTATCGCAATGTGTGTGTGTGTGTTTGGTTTGATATGTTGGGTTGATATCAAGAGATTGAATAAGAGAATTGTTTGGTGAAGGAAAGTTTGTTTTTTTTTCTCAGTTTGGTGTTTTAAAATTGGAAGATTGTTTTTTTTCTCTTCAAACTTTCTGAAGACATCATATCTCTCTTTTATTGCAAAGTATCGTTTCGTATCATCTATCGAAATTATCAAACACAACAAGTTACCACCACACATATCGGATTTTTTTTCTGAATTTTTGTTTTGTGATAATGATTGTGGTGGTGGTGGTGGTTTTAGCACATTGGTGATGTGGCCGCCATTGAGATTCATACTTTGTTTTTTTTGACCAATGTCAAATTGAAGACAGGCATGCCTGGTGTGTGTTTGATCATGTTGTTGTTGCCAAACCCGATGATCATCCATTTCTGAGTAAATCAAGTGTTCTCATTTCTACTGTATGTGTGTGCGTGCTTCTGTGTTTCACAATGTGTTGTTTGTTTGTTGTGTGTGTGTGGCTCACTATCACATTCGAAACCTCAGTAAGACTAGTAAACAGCATATTGTACCAAAAAACACAAACAACGATTTCAAAACAATGATTGATTCTATCTCTTCCGGCACCTTATTTATGAAACTGGCTATCTAAAGAGATTGCTCACACATAGACAAACACACATCAATCATTGACATCATTCTCTATCAAAATTATTTCCTTGATTGGTTTATTTTTTCATTTTTCAACCATTGGCCATATTAAATCATATTCGAGCATTATGAACAGTGATTATCATAATGATTCTTGAACTCGAATCAAACTAGAAACATCGATCAATAAGAAAGATAATTTTCCGATTTATCTTGTCGTTCTTCTTTCTCTCTCTCTCTCACTGTGTTTTCGAATGGAAAAAACGTGAATGTCCAACAACAACATCAACAAAAATCAAGCAAGCAATTCGTATGATCATCATCAATTTGGCTTGCCAAAAAAAAAAAAATAAAAATACCAATTTCTTCCAAATTCTTCTTGAAAAGAGCTGAAAAGGTTCTTATGAAAAAATTCAGGCACCGATGTATACCACTAAATGGTAATATTTTAGTTTATTAGAAACAAATTGTTTTTTATCTAGAAACTTTTTACTATAGTGAAACGAGAAAATATTTAAAGTTTAATAAACCAGTTATGTGTGTGTGTGTGTGTTAAATGATTTGTAACTTTCAGTTGTTTCAAGGATAAAATTTAATAAGACAAGGTCATTATTTCCAATGGTTGTGGTAGAAGCATTGGTTTGTTTGGTTTTTTTTTTCCTATTCATCATAAGTTAAAGGTCAGCTTAGCTATTTATCATTTTTTGTTTCAAAAAAAAAGAAAGTTTTTCTGATTTTTTTTTTCATGCTAAACAAGCATTCCATTCCAGTAATTCAAAAAAAAAACTTTCAACAACGATTCAAAAAAAACTCTAAAGCTTTAGGTTTTAGAATTGATGAGAAAAAAAGTTTTTTTTTCAATAATCAAATTATCATTTGAACCGTGTATATATTGGGAACGTATCTCAGTAAAGTATTATCACCCGAGAGAATATATAAAAACATCAATGGGTATCGATTCTGATCAGAGATATCACAGCAAAACCAAAAGCAAAGGGAAAAATCTGGTGAAAGATTCTGAGTGGAGAAAAAAGTAGTTTTGGAACAGCAATTCCTTTATTAACACAAATAGTGTGGATCAAGTGTTTCAGTGGGTTTTTCAATTTTTCTTCAGACCTATTAGACTGAAACCTTGTCATTGAAAGTTTGTTATGTTTTTTTTTTCTATTCTGCCAAACTTTGCATACACCAAGAAACAAGAAAGCGGTAATTTATCTAATACAAGAATTATAAACTAAGAATAAACTAACTAACTAAGAAGAAGAAGAAACAAGAACAAAAAATCTCAGTAAATAAGCTTCCACTTTAAGAAAATGAATATACTCGAACCACACAAGCACTGAAGACACGTAAAAAAAGTTTTTCATCTTATTCTTCTTTTTTTTGAAACTGTTGAATTAAAGCCAAGCAACAAAAAACAACAAGAAAGATTCGAAAGCGAATGTATTCGATGTGTGTGCTGTTTTTAAGTTATTTTTAATTTGTATTTTTTTTTTTTTTTTAATATAAAATTTATCATGTAAATTTGTACGCATTTATCAGAATAAATAATAGAGGAGAATATTTTTTTTGAAAAAAAAGATTCTACTAGTGAAAATTGAATCCACCATGTTAAAAACCACTGGTGGATTGGATATTAGTTGATAAATAATACTAGGAACAAAAAAAACCGTTCCGGATTCCTTGTTTCGGTTGTTGAAATTGAATTCGTTTTAGCTTGGAAATTTTTAGTTTGTGCTATTGTTTTCCAAAAAAATAAAACTTTGTTCAAGTTTTTTTCTTTTCTTCTCTAATTGAATTATTTTGTCACTTTGAATTTGATTCATGCTGAGTATTCACATTTACTCGGGTTTTTCTCTCTTATGTTTGGGTTTTTTTGGGTTTTAGTTGTTGTTGCTCTTGTTTTTGCTTTAGAAATTTTAATTTTGTTCTATCCCGTTGTTTGTTTCATATAACTCATATACTCAAACTGAAAGCAAGCAATTAAATATAAATCGACAATTGTTTTTTTTTCTCTCAGTTATCATATTATATTGATTTGAAATTTATTTAAACACCCCGTATGTTTTATGTCCAATTCAATCGAACTAACCAACTAGCTAGCTTTAGAAAAAAAATAGCGTATAGTATATCATGATGATAACAATTTGATTATTGATTAACTACGACTACTAGTTGTTTGGTTTAAAATTTAAATTCTCAAGAAACTTTGTTCTTTTGTTTTTTTTTTTGATTGAAAAAAATAAAATATAAAATTCAGAGCTTAGACGAGCGTTGACTCTCTAGAATCTAAATTTTTTTTTTTCATTCTGATTATCAATTGCAAGATTGTCAAAAGATGATAGGTTGTTTGTTCTGTTTTTTTTTTTTTGAGTTGTTGAGTTTTCGAATTTTCTCATTTCGATTAGTCAGTCTGAATGATTGAATACCACGGAAAATGAAATTCAAAAAAAAAATACAGTATAAAAACTCGTTCATGTAAAATAAATTGAAAATTGGTTTTGCAGGATTTTTATTTTTGCTAAAATTCGAATCTAATTTTTTTCGAAAAGAAAAGAAATCGCAAAGTGCTTTTACGTTTTTTTTTTTTTGTTGAAAACAGAAAATTCATCAAACCACAGAAATCATTTCTTTGAAAATCCATTCCATTTGATTGAATTTTTTCGTTCATTAGATGTGAACGATAGCAATGAGAGAGAGAGATATATCTCATGAAAACCAATTAAATTGATGAATTTTATGACATCTATCTCATTAAATTGACTAAGAGTTTTGCCGTTATATGACCAGTTTAGCTAAAATTTTTTTTTTCGGATAAAATTTCACTTTCTATATCGAAATGCAATTCATTATTTATTATGGCTGTGTGTTTACAAGTTTTTTTTTTTCTCTGCGCCAATCTCTTGAAAATCTCAATTATAACATCAGTTTTAATCGATACTAGAAACTAATTCGCGGCGACACTAAACACCAGTGAAAATCTAAATTCAAATTTCAGTGCTGAGCGTTTTTTTTTCTGTCTGGTCGCATGATGTATGAATGTATGCCAAAGCAATCCAAAAAGCATTGAAACGAGGGTTTTTTTTTTTAATTAAACTCTCTTTTTTTCTGTTGTTGAATGTGGAAACAAGTTGTCAAAATTTTTTGGGAAGGAAAAGCGTCATTTGTAACAAATTATTTATTTAAATTTATATTTTTTGAAAAAAAAACTAAACCAAACTAATGATAAAATTTTAAAGGATGGAATGGAGAGCTTGTTTACCAAAAACTGTTATATGACATTTTAATTTGGAATTTTTTTTATTTTTAACTCTGAAACGTAAATATAATAGACAGAAAGAAACGCATCAAACATATTACTGTTGGTTTGATTGTATTTTTTCTCCCAAAAAAAAGATTGATTGAAAGAAGAGAAAGAAAAAGTTTGTTTAACTAAGGATTGATAAGCTCAAATATTGTTTGGAAAAAAAAAACAGAAAGTTCTACCGAAAACTTCTGTCCAGGAGAACTAAAGCTAGAAGGTTTTAAGACGAAATCAAACAAGGAAAACTTTTGGTTAAAAAAAAAACACGCACACACAAGTTTTCCATATTTTCAAACAGCTTGTTTTGGGTTTTCCGAATTTCTATTTTCTTCTGTCTTTTGTCAAGTTAAGATTTTTAAGTTCGGAGCTGAATTCATCCATCAAGTTGATTGGAGAATAAAAAACTAAATTTTGGCTCAAAAGTGAATTATGGTTAGATTGTGTTAGCGTTGTTAGAATTTTAAAAAAGATTTTTTCTATTATAAAATATTGAAACTAATTTAGGTTTTTGTTTTTTTAATCTAGCTCAGGAATTAAACCAAAGCTAATATTGTCAAGGAAAAAATTATCGAAAAAAGTTTTGTTGAATGTCGCTTGGAAGTTACTGCCAAAGCTGTCAAAGTTTAGTTTTTTCATTCATCAATGGTCAATAGTTCTATCATTGATTGTTCATTTGATCATCGTGGAAACAATTTTTGCTCGGCAATTATCTATCGATCATCGTTTTAAACAAAAACAGTTGGCCAATTTTTTCTCTTCTTCGATATATCGTGATCGGTGGGCTAATAACAATAATAATAATAATAATGCCAGTCATTCAAAGGAATCGTTGTTGCGAATAAAAAAGCAACCTGGTTTTAAGGCTTCACCATTGATGAATCAGTTGGAGGATTATGATGAGAATACAAACTATTCAATCAAAATAGGATATTTGACAAATTTTTATGGTCGTCAAAGTCAAGATAGACAAGGTCTAGTCATATCAGGAGCTATCTCATACGCTGTGGATTACATCAATACAAAACGTCCGGATTTGCTTAACGGTCGTAGGCTAGAATTAATTTATAATGATACTTCTGGAAACTCTATCGATGGCGCTGCTGCTGTGATATGGCAGTGGCGTAATGGTGCGGTAGCATTTTTTGGACCTGAAGACACGTGCGAAGTAGAAGCTACAATAGCGGGTGCTCTCAATCTGCCAATGATTTCATATAAATGTGCCAATTCAGCTGTTTCTAACAAAGAAAATTATCCAACATTTGCTAGAACTCATCCACCCGATGTCATTGTTGTTCGATCTATTTTAGCACTTCTTGAATATTATCAATGGCAAAAATTTGGCATTGTTTGGTATAAATCAGAAAAATTATCTCCCGTGGTTTATACTTTGAAAGAAGCAGCAGAATCTAAAAGTCATGAATTTAAGGTGACGGTGGAATATGCATTTGAAAACGATTATCAATGTTGTATAGAGAAAAAGAATTGTTGTGGGAAAATTTGGTCGGATGTTGTAGAAAAAACTTATCGACAAACTCGAGTTTATGTTTTTTTTGGTGGATCCACTGTCTTGCCTTATTTTTTGATGGCCCTCAAGTCGAGAGGTTTGTTAGAGAATGGGGATTATGTTGTCATTTCTGTTGAATTCGACGAAAACTATTTTGATGGCAAATCTTATCAGTTTTTCAATTTGCTTGAACACGAATTGAATGCAATCTATGATGCTTCGCGTTCATTATTGGTGATAGCTCCTACACCTCCCGAATCTCCAATCTATTCTGGTTTTGTAGAGAAAGTTCGAGAATACAATGGATTACCACCGTTCAGTTTTAATGATCGAATGAATTTAAAGCGGCATATTACTTTTTATGCTGCCTATCTCTATGATTCTGTCATTTTGTATGTCGAAGCTCTTTCTCAGGTTTTTTTTTGCAATTTTTTTTATCAAATCAAGTTAAAAACTCGAACTGTTTCTAGGTTTTGAAAGAAGGATTCAAAGAAACAAATGGCAAAAAAATAATTAAAAAAATCATTGAACGTGGTCGATATCCGTCAGTCACTGGTTCCTGGATGCGTATTGATGAAAATGGTGACGTTCAAGGAAATTATACTGTTTTTCAACCAGTTTTCAGTTATTATCATCATCAAAAACGAAGATCGATAAAAAATTTTAAAACGCAGTCTCTGGTGATGCAATCGATCGGTGGATTTCAATTCGAAGATCAAACTAAAAAAACTAGATTTTTCCAAACAAGTCAAGTGATTTGGATGAAACCAGGCCATGTGCCACTCGATGAGCCACCATGCGGTTTTGATAATAAAGCATGTGATAAAAGCTATGAAGCACGAATTCGAGAAATTCTGACCGCTGTTTTGATAGCTATTTTTGTAGCAACTATTATTATTATCGCAATGACTTATCGTAGATGGAAAAACGAGCAAGAAATCGATGGACTTCTCTGGAGGATATCGAGAGACGATATAGTTTTAGAACATAAAAAAAAAAGTTCCAGTGTTGTTAGCCTTGATGACAAAGAAAGTGTCGATTATGTTTCAAATATCAAAGTTAAACACTCAAATAGTATTGATACCATCAGCAATAAAGAGGATGATTATGAGATGACATACAAAGGAGTTCAAGTCGATTTCAAAATTTTCAAAGTAAACATCAAGAAAAATTCTTCATCCGATGCTTTGGATTTTTTGAATCGTGACAGCAAGAAAGAGATGAAATTGATGAAAGAAATGCACCATCAAAACATCAATCTATTCATTGGAGCCACAATTCATGAAATATTTCCAAGTAGTGTAATCATTTTGGCCGAATACAGCCCCAAGGGATCGTTGAGAGATGTTTTGGAAAATGAAGAGATGAACTTGAATGAAGAGTTTCTTTCGTCGTTAGTCAACGATGTTGTTGCCGGTGAGTATTTTTTCTCTCTTTTTAATTGATCCATTAAAGTTTGCTTATTTTACGGGTTTTTTTCTAAACGGCCTCTGGGTAGAGATAGACAAGTTTTAATTCGTTTTCGTTCATAATTCTTTCTTGAATTTATCATTAATATTTTTTTTTTGACACAACTTGATAAGTTTAACGTTTATTATTCCGTTTGTTTGTTTTATATATTGCTTAATTCTATTTATCTTGTTTGTTTTCGAGAAAAAAGAGGCCTGTCAATAAAACACAACCAAACAAGAATGTTTTTTTTTTCTTGAAAAAAAATTTATCGATATTGACGATTTTTTTTTCAATTTTTTCCGGCTCTTCTTGAATAATGTGAAATTCATTGTTTATTGTAGGCTCAAACTTGAACCGAAACAAAAAATGAATGTATAAAATTTTTTTTTTTTTTGTACTTTTCTCAACAAAATAACAATAAATTATTTTTTCCATCTAGCAACATTTTGAAGCTTTTGTTTGTTTTTTTATTCTTTCAAATTTACAATTTTTATTCGAAAAGCATTGATTTTTCAAGATTTTTAGATGTTTCAGTTTTTTATTGAGTTTTGCTTCAAATTTTTTTTTATTTAGATCAAATATACTATGGAAAGCTTGAAGTAATTTATTTTTTCTAGGCAAAGAATCCTGAAAAAAACATCTAAAACTTGATCTTTAATATTGAAATAATAATTGGAATAAATAATATTGTTATTTAGGTAAACCTATATGGTTTCATTTTTTTGGCCAGTGAGAAATGAAAAAATGGATATATTGTAAATAGCTTATCATAAAAATTATTAATTATTATCAAAGTGAAGTGTGAAAACAAAAATTATTAATTTTATATGTATTCAGTTATTATTACGAAAAAAATAAGCTTTTTATTTTTTTTATTATTAGAAAAAAAATTTGAATTGCATTACATTAAATGTGTATTTTTTTTCTTCTAAAAAAATTTGGATATTTAGGTTTGTCATATTTGCACAAAAGTGAATTGAAATTTCATGGAAATTTGAAATCGACAAACTGTCTGGTCACCAGCAGGTTTATTGTTAAACTCAATGATTTTGGTCTTCACCAATTACGCAATGAAGAGTCTGATCCACAAATAGCACTTTACAATAAACTGTGGATAGCTCCAGAAATTTTACGGAATTCACAGAATGTTGGTCCCGAAATTGATTTGTATTCTTTTGGTATCATACTTCATGAAATTTTTGTTCGAAAAGGGCCTTTTTCAATTAAAGAAATTGACGATCATTTATTGTTTGAAGAGTTAGAAAATTTAATCAAACAAATCAAATCAGGTGCAATGGAAACTGGGGAATTTTTACGTCCAAATATTTTCAATGAACAACTAAACGACGAAATTATTGAAATGATGCAATGGTGCTGGCGTGAAGACCCATTATCAAGACCCTCAATTGAAACTTTCAAAGTCAAGCTAAAAGCTTGCCGGAAATTTAAACCTTTATCTGATAATCTTGTCGATAATATGATAAAAATGATGGAAGTTTATCAAAATCAATTGGAAGATTTAGTGTTCAAAAGAACTCAGCAATTAGATGAAGAGAAACAAAAAACAGAATCTTTACTTCATAGAATGCTACCGGAAAGTGTTGCTCTACAATTGGTTCAAGGCGAAGCTGTCGTTCCAGAAGCTTTTGAAGCAGTGACAATATATTTTTCTGATATTGTAGGATTTACCAAACTTTCTGCGGAAAGTACACCAATGGAAGTGGTGACCTTTCTTAATGATCTCTATACACTTTTTGATTCAATCATATCACATTACGATGTATATAAAGTAGAAACTATTGGTGATGCTTATATGGTAGTTTCTGGTCTACCTATCAGACATGAAAAACATTGCACTGAAATTGCTTCGATGGCGTTAGAAATTCTCGATTCCATCAAATCATTCAAGATCAGACATCGACCTGCTGAAATTCTTCAGCTAAGAATTGGAATTCATATAGGTAATTCTCAGTTTTTTTTTGAAATGTTTGTAATACTTATTGATAAAAATTAGGTCCTGTAGTTGCCGGTGTAGTTGGTTCAAAGATGCCTCGTTATTGTTTGTTTGGAGACACTGTCAACACAGCTTCTCGTATGGAAAGCAATGGTAAAAATATTTTGAAATTCAATATAACTTTCAAATTAAACTAAAAAGCATTTTTTTTTAGGTGAAGCGTTGAAAATCCATATCAGCCCTGAGTGCAGGAATCATCTAGAACCAACAAATAAATTTATCATTAAAGAACGTGGTTCTATTCCAATAAAAGGTAAAGGAGAAATAAAAACGTATTGGCTTTGTGGTCATCGTAACGGCCCTAAATTTCGCTATAATCGCGATGCATTTTCTTATGTTGATTCGCCGTGGATCAATAAATTTAAAAAATCACAAGTGTTTTTATTCACGGGCCAAAACAATTCTAATCGGAAAGGTTCTCTCATTACAGCAGAACCAAACATGGCAAAGTTTTACAAAAAAAACCTTAAAGTCAATGGCATGACTTCTTCATTTTCTCGTTTAAAAAACGCTTTCAGTAGCTCGTGCAACACATTTTCTTCTAAAGTTGAAAAGCCTAATCAAAATAGTTTCAAAACGAACAAAAGGAATTGGCATTCAAAAATTTTGAATGGAAAATTACGTTCAAATTCATCAAATAAACCAGAAACAGAGCTTTTAGATCAAATTGATTTGAAAGAAATTGAGAGCATTCCAAGAAACATAATAAAATCTCCCAGTTATAATATGATTGAATCTTATAAAGCCCAAAAAAATAATGAATCATCTTTAATAGAAATTAGCCTGACTGATCGCAATTCTTTCTGTCCACTTGAACCTTCTTCTAAAAACTTTCTGATTCAAAATTCATACGAATTTTTCAATAATGAAAAATCTAACAAAGTTTATCCATATGATAAAAATATTTTTAACGAAGAAAATAAACCCTTATTAAATAATAAATTTAATCGTTCGACAATCAACAGCAACAATAAAAGCGCAATGAATCGGCAAAGCAGCTTTCCAGAAGTCGATGAAGAATTAATTCAAAAAGAAGATTCTCGCAAAAACAGTGAAGTCAGTTTTTATTTGTTCAAAGAAAATGTTCCTTCTTGTTTAGATTCTAAAACCAGAATCAGCATACCAACTTCAACTAAAATTCTATGATCGACGTAAAAAAAAAATTCCTTTAATCCTACCAGACATCACGTCAAACATAGCATCTAATGCCAAAAACATCTCTTTGCTGAGATGAACTTGAAAAAAAAAATTGGGCAGCCAGTAGCAAATCATTGATTATTTCAAACAAAAAAATCCATTTTCAATTTGACAAATTTTCTATCATTTTTTCGATATTTATCAATTAATGCTTCTAGTCATTTTAATGTACATTGTCTCATCAATATCAATTTCATTGTTTTAAATTTGTAATAAATTTAGTTTGTGAATTTTTCATATGTTTAAATTTGTTTTTTTTTTTGAATAATTTATTGATATCGTTTTGAAAAAAACATTTATTTAAAAAAAGAGGTAATTTTTTTTGCTATGAATTTTCTTTTTCTTC
This sequence comes from Octodonta nipae, assembly GCA_034190945.1. Lineage (NCBI taxonomy): Eukaryota > Metazoa > Arthropoda > Insecta > Coleoptera > Chrysomelidae > Octodonta > Octodonta nipae. Next base: position 205,068 of record JAVLUE010000216.1, on the reverse strand, counting down.
TCAACAAATCAGATTCAATCTCTTTCCTTTTTATACCTCTTCCAAAATCGACGAACTTCCTCATGTCCAGCTGGAGTAACTACTAAGAACCTTCGAGCTGGATTCTCGAATGTTATGACACCCATGTCCTGGAACAGAAAAAAAATCATTATAATGAATTATTGTTAACATGAGTTTTTTTTTATGTATATTTAAAGTTTTCCAAATGTTTTAAATTTTTAAAACTTTATATCAGTTATGTGATTCTTTTAATAAATGATTAAATATAATTACCGATGCGTATTTACGTAAAGCCTCATAGTCAGGTTGTGAATTGAATTGAGAATATAAAACTCCTTCGGTGAAGGTGATTCGGTTACGTTCTTGTTCCCATAAAAATATTTGATCAATTATGGTGCTAGGTATAACAATAGGCCGTTTTTCCGAATACATATTGGGATGAGCGTGCATAGTCAAATAATGAGTTATCTGTTTGGCAGTAATGCCATTTTTAAAAGCCGTTCTAACAGAATCTCTAGTGATAAATCCAACGACAAATTTAGGAAAACGATAATTTAGTTCGATGAATAAAGTTAATAAAGCTATTTGAAGCGGAGATTCTAGAAAAATGCTTTGATGAAAATCTAATTCATGAGAAAAAATTGTTTTTTAAACCTGTATAGGCATAAACTCGGTAATTGGTTTCAACAACAATAAAGCCTTGACGTTTGGTACTTGGCGTCAAACTTGAATTGGATATCAAAGAATTTTGTCGAATACTTTGAAACAGTTGAATCATTAACCGAGTAGGATAAAACCGTCCATCTTTGCGCTTAAAATTTTAAAAAGAAGTTAAATAAAAAAAACATTTAATACACGTTTAATACCAACTTTTCTTTGATAAACCAGACCAATTTCTCTTAGATGTTGCAAGAAAAGTTGTAATTTTTCACTCATAGAATCCGTGGAATAGCTCTGTTAAAAAAATTATGTCATTCAATTCAAAAAAATTTTTTTCACCTTTTCAAAACTCAAAAAATTCAATTCAAACAAAAAGCTTAAACATTCAATGAAATCAAAACCGAAGGATTCTACTAGCTCCAAATATTTTCTTAGAAAAAACCAAATTTGTAATGAAATATCAATCAATAAAAATTGAAAACCAGAGGCAGTGATTAGAATTTCGTTGTTGTCGTCATTTTCAATGAGACCAGCGTGAAACAGAACTTTTTTAGTTATGTCTCCAATATTATCATTGTATTCTTTTAGTCGAACGCCGGCCATGAAATTCAATATCGAATCCCATCTTTTATTAATGGAATAATTATCTAAAGTTTCAGTGTCTGGTCTGTGTTTATCCGTTCCTAATGGTTTGAAAAAAGAACGTGCTTCCCCTCTTGAAAAAAAATTTAAAACTTTTAGTTGAAAAAGATCAATGTTTGGTTTACCCTCCAATCCAGGCTTTTCTTAGATGGTCTCGGAAAGTCACATTTAATAGTAATCCAGGTAAACCAGTAGGAATTGGTGAAGGTTTCCATATGTTGAGTTTGTTCAATGTTTCAGCAGCTTCATTAAAATCACTATCGCAAAAAAAGAAGGTGGAATTTTGCCTAGAATTCTTTAAGGAAACAAACCTAATAGATTTTACCCATGATGAAACCACAGCTTGAGGTATAGGGTTATCAATAAAAATTAAACGAAGAACAAAATTTTGAGCCAATATAGGTAATTCGCTAAAAACCGCCAAACAAACAGCTGGAGAAGAATAGAGTTGATTCATTAAAGCTGGTGTAAATTTACTCAAATAATCAATAAGACTGATATTCATCTCATCAAATTCACTAGGATTTGAAGTGACATTGTTTCCAAATGTCGGATTCGCCGAGTTTCCAAACAAAGGTTTAAGACTGTCCATTTTTTTATTTTCAAATCATCAGTAAAAATGGTGCAATTGAAACATTTTCTTCATAAATTTTATAATTCAAAAAAAAAATCACAAAAACCACACGAATAAATTGCTTCATTCATATAAGCTGTTACGCCATATAAAAAAGCCTGTTTTGTTTACCACTGGGAAAAATTTTTAATTTTTTCAATTTTTGATTGCTGCGAGAATTATTTTTTATCAAAGTATTTTTGCAAGGTACAGTAAAGTATATTTATTTCGCTTTATTGACGCTTTATTCTCAGTTTCATGAAGATTCTTCAATAATAATGGGTATTAGTTCATCCAAAGAATCTACTGGTCCTTTGGGAACAGTGGTATTGGTTGATAAAGAAGAATTGAAAAATGTTCCGAGTCAATGTTCCAAACATTCATCGAATGTGGGAGTTTCTGGTTGTCCTATCAATCCTGATAATCAAATGCCTTTAGAACCTTGCCAAAAACCATCTGAAGGTCAGCCATTTTCTTTAAATACAGATCGCCAAACTTCTACGATACCCAAGTTTGATAATAGACAAGATAAATTTTGGGTTTATCCTTCTGAGCAAATGTTTTGGAATGCTATGATTCGTAAAGGTTGGAAATGGCAAGAAGCAGTAGATGGAAAAGATGATGGTAAAAAATTCACTTCCAAAGATATGTCTGATATAATACGAATTCATAACGCTAATAATGAACTTGCATGGAGAGAAGTCCTTAAATGGGAATTGTCTTTTCATCTCAATGATTGCCCACTTGGGCCTACTTTGAAACGTTTTGGAGGTAGAGCTCAAGATATTAGCCCTCGAGCGCGATTCAGACATTTAGTTTTAAGAAGTAATTTACCTTTCGATCGGCATGATTGGGTCATTGATCGATGCGGCAAAGACGTTCGATACATCATTGATTATTACGATGCAGAAAGTGAAAAGTTTTCTCTCGACGTTCGGCCAGCTTTCGATTCATTTGAAGCTGTATGGGATCGTATGAGAGCTTTTTATTATCGTTGGGCTAGTGATTTTATTGATTTCAAGCCTAAGCTTAGTCAAGAAAAATAGTATTTTAAAATTTTATATTTAGCATTAATTTATTTTTTAGTCTTTTCAAAGTTATCATTATTAAAATTTTAAAATTCTCATTTTGCATTGTATTGAAAATTTTTAGTAATGTAAAAGTAAATCTGCATTTTGAATGAGTTTTAAAACTGCAAAGCCAGCACCAACTGATGACCAACAAATAAAACGTTGAATATTAGTTTTTTTTTACAGGTTAATCACATAAAATGCAAAATGAATATTTTTTGATAATCGCCCAAGTTCCGCGACAGAACTCATACTTGAAAATGATTCGCATTTTTGCCTTATTTATAGCTTAAAATATAAAGCTTCCGCTAGAAAATACAAGAGAAATTTTTTTAAAAAAGTGTTAACGTATCTTGCAACAATGGTGAAGTGAAGGAAAGTACTTAGATAAATTCCCTAGTTTTGTTTCTATGTATTTTGTATCATTATCACCGCCGACGTCAATTTCAACCGAAGATTTTGCTGAGCAGCTAAAACAAATGATGACCAAGATCCCTGTTTGTCAAACACGGGTAGAATCAAACGACAAGCCGTATCAACCACCCGACCTACTTTCTTGTAAATATGTCTTTGTTCGCCAGGACGGATTCGTTCCCTCATTGTCACCACCTTATAAAGGACCATTCAAGATAATCGACAGAAATTTACACACTTACCGCACCAAAACATTGAATAGATTGGAAGATAATGCAATACCCCGACTTCTTGCCAGCAAAAGTCGAGCGAAATGTTAAATTTGATATTCCTGGTAGACGGCGTGGACGGCCCCCAAATTTGGCAGGGAAAGTGTAGCGAACACCGACCAAAAACAATGTACACACTTTTTGTAAGGCTCAGAAAAATTGTAACTGAGTATATTAAACAAACACTAAACATTTACTCACTTCTCTTTCCGTTAAGAAAGACCCAACAACACGTTTCATCAGATTTTGGATGATGTATAAAAAATTCACTTTTTTATATTAAAAGATATATTTTTTGTTTTAATAAAATTTATTGTAAACGCTACAATATCAAATTAATTCCACTAGATTCAACACCAACAATGTCCTCCAAAAACATCTCATCTCTAATTCAGAAAAAAGACCCTACAAACGCGCAACAAATTGCCATGTATGCGCAATCCCTTAAAAACATCATTTTGAAAGAGCGAGAGATTCACCGTGAAACTCTGAAAAAGAAGTCAGAGTATCCATATAATCCGACAACCGGATTATTTATTGACCAAAACCTATGCACAACCGAGCTGGAATACTCGTATCCACTCGACTTTTATTACAATTTTTATTACAGGCCCAAAAAACTCTTCAGCCAAACTTGGAATGATACGTGGCAATTTAAAATTGCAAATGAGGGAAGGCAAGATAGTGAATGAACTTGCAAAATTATACCTCGTACTTTGTTTTGACAAATTCGAGACGACTGCCACCGAGGATTGGATGACATACGGAAGAGTTTTGGCCCACAAGGGTGGCTCTGTTTCTCCAAAAAGTTTGGTAACTGTTTCACTTCAGGAAACTATGGATGATATTCCTGATGTTTTGTCACGTGAGGATGACGATTTATGGATGATCCCCATGTTCCTTCTCATCCATAGAATCATCCGTACTAGCAACTCACTCTATCGCATTTGCAAGAGTTTTTCTGATATTTTTGGAACACACGAGAGCGATGCATTCGTGAACGGGTTACACACCTATATGTCTTGGTTGAAAGACATAAATTATAATAAAATTGTAGCCGCCTATGATATGTTCCTCGCACGATACAACAATTACACCACATCACAGATTCGTCTTTCAACCATGTCAACCCGCAATTGGGATTTTGCAGCTTTGACCTCAGTGGTCTATATAATTCAGCATTTGGGAATGAAGAATATGGGCGAATCGGCTTGCTGGATTTATGATGATGGGGCGGCCGAGGATATGCAGAGAATTGGTGGAAGTGAGCATCCGGAAGAGATGTTCAAAAAACATAGCTACTTCCATTATGCTGCCGACATGGGCCTGTTTGACAGATTCCCATATTCAAGTGTGGTCAACCCATCGTTGTTCACACTCATTCACATAGTCGGGAGTCTCAAACATCAGACTCGTTCTTTGAATTCGAGATATTTATCTCCACCTTCAGATACTACCATCATCAACAATGCGGCCCTGATCGCCTATGCATTTTCTAATCACGGAAAAGTTAATTATCACTATGGTTATAAGGAGCACTTTGAGAGCGAGGAGGCTTCCAAAGTGCTAAAGACTAGAAAGAACAGAGAGAACTTGCAGCACGAGAACAAACTGACTTTTTATATTTATTAAAGTAACATAATTGACAAACAAACAAAAAAGTTTCTTTTTTCAAAACCCAAGCAACGCTAAATAAACTTTTAAATTCATTTTTTAAAAAAAATTTAACGGTATTAATTAATTAAAGCATTAGTCGTCATGTTTCTTGGATTAAATTGAAAAAGAAAATTGGAACAAAAATAAACCTACTAAAAACAATAATTTAAAGTCAAAAATTGTTTTCAAAATAATTGTTTTGTAACAAATAAAAAAATGTCCTTTTTAAAAAATAAAGTTAATAAATAAATATTCGAAATAAATTTATTAACTAACCCATTTAAAAGATTAAAGGCTTCAAAGTTATTCATTTATTTACAAGTGTCATAGATTATTATTATTGAAATTTCATCATACTCTCCACAATAGTTCTATAGAGAGCAATCGTTTGAATTCCAAAAGAAAAAATGCATTAATTCAACAGGCATGTTAAAAAAAAACACTGGAGTCTGTGCAAACATGAAGCATTTTTACGCATTTTTGACAATGTTTTATTGAATGAAAAAAAAAATTCGTTAAACCTGCGAATAAAATGATAATGAGATTCAATTATTTAATTTTAGTTCAAAATTAATTAGTTTTTATTTTAGATTTTTTTTAATAATTATTTTCAGCCTAATATTTTAATCGAAATTTTCACCAACATTAGCTAACTCACTACCACTAATCATGCAAGCTTTTATCCTGTAGCTGATCAAGATACCCGAATTCGACATTAATTTTACAACAGACTAATCACAAAATTTTTGGGGTCTGCATATTATGCAACTAAATTTGCCATATTTTATAATCTAGAAACTTGATACTGAAAGGTTTTTTTATATTAAGATTTGATAAAGGCCAAATCAACATAAACTAAAACCGAATTTTTTTAAAAAATGATTTCATCATCGGTTGTCTATCGTGAGTTGAAAAAAAACTACCAAATTGAATGATTTTAAGCCTGAACAAATTTGATTTATTTGCATATATTTTCAATGAAATTTTTTTTACTAATTATTGCAAGCGTCAAGTTTGGACAGTGCAACAATCCATGAATGTAAATTCTACATTTAAAAAAATGGAGTTTATTGACGTTTTTTTGATAAAGAGGTTTGCGTTTTATCTGTCAAGTAATATTTGCAACATTTTTTTATTTTTGAAAATTCAACTTAAAAATTTTTTAATTAATTTCTGCAAAATGAAAATAAATTGAAGCATCATTCATTCGTCATTTCAACGTTTGACGTTTTTGTAAAATTTTATTAGAAAAACTATCAAATAAAATTCACGCGTCAATTTATATAGAAAAAAAACTGATTAAATGCATTTTTAAAAAATTTAATTTTTGAGTCAAAAATGACTTGACTATAGTTTTAAGTCAGCCACTTTTTTTATTAAAATGATATTTTAAAAAAATTTCTCAATTCATCAATAATAATAATAATTGATAATAAAAAAAAAAATAAAATAAATTTTTGATAAGACTGATTGTTGCTATTGCTAATGGTATTATTTTTTTCCACTATTATCGTTGATTATAATCTATGCTTTTTTCTCTGTAGTAAAGTATTAAATTATTTTCGATTTTTTTTTTTGTTTAATTTTGGTCTTTGTTTGTTTGTTTTTTTTTCGAGTACAATCACTGCCACGATTGAATGCATTCATGTAATTTCTGACCAAAAAAAAGAACTACCATTTGTTTGTTGAAACAGTTTTCAAATATTCAAAAGAAAAAAAATGAAAAGTTTCAAACAAAACATTCTTGCTACCCATTTATATAAATGATGGTTATTCGTTCTATAGTCAAAGTTTACTTTAAAATTTGTTTCTTCTTCTTTCTGTTATTATAACAATTCAACACCAGGCATACATTAATACACGTGATTGCTCTACAAACTAGTATTATCCTCTGGAAAAAAATAGAAAAAAGAAAATTTTTTCAATCATCGTTTTAAATTTTTTTTTTCTTCTATCATCATCTCGACAAAGAGACGTTTTCATATATCGATTGCAATCAGGTATCAAACATCATCACCCAACATCAGTCTTATTGATTGTAGCTGATTATTTTGCCAGGCAAAAGAAAAAAGAATTCAAATGTCATAAAATTGTGAAGTTAGATAATTTGGTTTTGACTTGGTTTTCTCTAGTTTCTTAGTTTTACAAAGCTGTGATTTTTTTTCTTGAAAATTTCAACAAAAATACAAAGTTATGGAACTTTTAAACATTCTACCTAAAGACAAGTAACGTGAATGTGTTTTACGGAAATAATTAATCAATTTTTTTTCTCTCTAGATGGAATTTGATTTTTTTTATATTTTTCTTAAATGGAATCGGAACCTTGCTTCCGTGGAATATGTTGATTAATGCGGATAAAGTAAAGAAAAAAAAATTCTTGATTTTGAACTTTCATTGTTGAATTCCTATATATATTTTTCAAAAGTATTTTGTTCAATATAAATTGAACGTTGCTAATTCTAGTTCGACCATAGCTGATTATCGAACCTCGTTTCTGTCCTATCTTGGCATTGCTTCGAAAGCACCAAATATTTTACTCCAATTGCTCAACATGTTTCTTAATGCTGAGTAATTTTTGTTTTCTCTTTTTTATGAAGATTTATTTATTTTTATTTAGAAAAGCCAATCTTTCTCTGAGAATAATTTGGACTTTGATCATTCAAATTTTAGTGTTCGTTTTTATAATTTGTTTGGCCATTGTAGATACCAGCTCTTGGCCTGGGCTTTTCTTCTGGCTAACAATGATTTCGGCAGCCGTGATAAACCTGGCCAATGGTGTATATCAAGGTTGCGCTTATGGCTTAGCTGGTTCGTTATTAAGTTTATTAAAACTTTCAAGCTAATCAGATTTAAAAAAAAAACTTTAAATTTATAGCCAGATTTCCGATGAGATATACCAATTCGGTAACAATGGGAATGAATTTCAGTGGAACAATCGCATCGATTCTGATAATTTTCTCGATTTCAGTGGCTCCGACAATTGTTCTAGAAGCAATTTTGTTCTTTTTCTGTGCCATTCTTCTTCTAGCAATTTGTCTGATTGCAGAGTTCTTCGTGAAAAAAAGTGTTTGTTTTAAAACAATTTGATTCATTAAAAAAAAATTTATTTATTGTTTTTTTCTTGTTTTTTATATATAGACATTTTACCGTTTTTATTCCTCTTCGGATTCACAGAAATATGAGGATACTGATACAATGAAAGGGCAAAAACTTGAATTAAATATTCATTGTCCGGCTTGTTTTGAGAAAGGATTCATGAACAATAATTGTTCTCATTTGATCAATGCCATATCAAGATCAGTATCATATAACGGACTCAGTAGCAATAGAAGTTTGAATCGAATCGATGATTTATCATCATCCAAATTCAAAAAATACTCTTATGTTCTTCGGAAAATTTGGCTACAGTTGGTGAACATCATTCTGATATATACTGTTTCTCTGTCATTGTTTCCAGCTGTTCATGCTCGAATCAAATCAGAAGATAATTATTTGAGTGAAAAATACTTTTCTCCAGTTTTTTGTTTCTTGTCATTCAATCTATTTGCAACAGTTGGAAATTTCATAGCTCAATACATTCAATGGCCTGGTCCGCGTTATTTGATATTTTTCACGATTGCTCGAATACTGTTTGTTCCATTTTTTATGTATTGCAACTATTACCCAGATACAGTGGAAAAAAGAGTTTTACCAATCTTGTTCAAGAGAGATTGGATGTACATTGTGGGCTCTGTATCGATGGCTGTATCATCTGGGTACTTATCAAGTTTATGTATGATGTACGCTCCGAAATGTGTACCAACAAAATTAGCTGCCACAGCGGGAATGATGGCTGCTCTGACCATAATTCTTGGAATTCTAATTGGTATTAATATCAGTCTTATTTATCCCAAATTAGTTATGTGATAAGTTCTAGTTATTTTGTTTAATTTTTTTTTTTTGAATTTCATATTTTGAGAAAAAAAAACTGTTTTCATTATAATACAGAGTTGTCTAATTGTGTTTTGGAGTGCAGCATTTTAATATTTTTTGAAAACTTTTTTTTTAGAAAAAAAATACTATGAATCTTTCACTATAATTTAAGAAATAAATGTCCGCATTTAGTTTTTTTAAGATTTTTTTAACAGAAATCATTAAAAACGATTATCTCTCTTGACAGTTTTTTTTGACTGAGAAAAACGTTAAAAAATAAGCCAACTTCAAAAAATTTGATTAAACTTTGTTGAGATTTTTAAGTTATATTTTTATCAGATTGAAGAAATATTTTGTTGTAAATTAAATTTTTTTTTGTCATTATTTCAATATTTTCTAAAAAAATAAATTGTTTTGAAATTTAAAATATTTTGCGTTTAAAAAAAAAAATTTGAAAACAGAGATTATCATTTTTTTCAGCATATTTAAATTTCAAAGTTTTTTTTCTGGTAATCATCTTAATTTTTTTTTATCAAAATTATTTGACTACTGATTTTTTCTACTAAATTCAATTTGCTACTTGATAAAAATCAGTAAATTTTTTCTGTATTGGAAATACTTGTCTGAATTGGTTTTTTTGATAAAATTTTTCTAAAGATCTTGAGTCTATCTTATCATTAAACCAACATTGCTATATTCTTGCCATAATTATGGTGGAAAGTTATCAACTCAGTTTGAAACTCAAACTCAAGATACATTCAATTAAAAGAAGAAGATTGTAACCAAATCAAAAAAAAAAATTTAATAAATAACAAAGACAAGACTGATATAATAGTTGAAAACAAAAAAAGACTTTTGTTAAATAATTTATTTGAAAACTTATTTCTTGAATCTTTCTATCATGAAGACTCGAAAGAACGTTTTTTTATCGTTAAACTTTCTTCTTCTTGTATTTTTGTTTAATCTTTTCGATAAAACCGATGGCCTGACAAGAAAGTTTATGCCTTCGGCTGTGCCAGCGAATAATTTTGAAATTGATAAAACATCATCACCCTTATTTTTAACTCCCTACATTGAAGCCAATCAATTGGCTGAAGGTAGAAAACTAAGCGAAGTTCACAACCTACCAGGACCTCAAATCAAAAGCTATTCAGGATTTTTAACTGTCAACAAAGAGTACAATTCGAATCTATTTTTTTGGTTCTTTCCAGCTTTAGTAAGTAGAAAAAAATGATGTTTACTTTTCCGAAATTTAAATGTACAAATTTTGCTAGTCTGGGAAAAAAGATGCACCAATTCTGTTGTGGCTTCAAGGTGGGCCTGGAGCATCATCTTTGTTTGGATTATTCGTAGAGAATGGTCCTCTCAAGGTTCTTGAAAATGGAGATGTTCAATTGAGAAATTATTCATGGAACCAAGAATTTGCTATGCTTTACATTGACAATCCTGTTGGTACTGGGTTCAGTTTCACTGAAAATGATAAAGGTTTAAAATAATTATTCTAACTGTATGTAAAAAAAATTGTTTAAATTATTTAATTTTTAGGATATTCTCGCAACGAAATCGATGTTGGAGATAATTTGTATGAGGCTCTACGTCAATTTTTTAAATTATATCAAGACTATCATGGGAAACCATTTTACGTTACTGGAGAGTCTTACGGAGGAAAATATGTTCCCGCTATATCGCACAAAATTTATTCAATGGGCAAACAAGCTGAAAAAGATGGCATAAATTTGAAAGGATTGGCCATTGGAGATGGTCTTTGTGATCCTTTGAACATGATCAATTATGGTGAATACCTGTTTCAAATTGGTTTACTCGACGAAAATCAAAGAAAATTCTTTTTTGAGATGCAAACAGAAGCTAGACATTTAATTAAAGAGAAAAAATTCTATGAAGCTTTTAAAATATTCGATACTTTGCTAAATGGAGATTTGATAAACGGGACATCTTATTTTCAAAACTTTACTGGCACAAACTTTTATTACAACTTTTTAGAAGATAGAGAACCCGATGATTTCAACTATTATGTCAAGTTTTTAGGTTCATCTCAAGTTCGAAATTCAATTCATGTTGGTAATTTACCATACAATGATGGCAAACAAGTCGAAGAACACTTGGTTAATGATATTATGGACAGTGTAAAACCATGGGTCGAAGAGTTGCTTGATGCAGGCTATCCAATCATGATGTACAGTGGTCAACTAGATATAATTGTAGCTGCACCACTGACTGAAAGCTTTTTAAAAAAACTCAACTGGAAAGGATCGGAAAAATATAAGACAGCGCAACGTTTCATTTACAAAGTAAAACCAGAAGATCCCTCAGTCGCAGGCTATGTCCGTATGGCAGATAATTTAGTTCAAGTCATTATTCGAAAAGCTGGTCACATTTTACCTTATGATCAGCCTCGAGTAGCACACGATATGATTACAAAGTTTGTAAAAAATTCAAAACTAATCTGAAGACTTAAATAATAAAGAAAAAAAGCTTCTTAAAATTATTTTTAAAAATTGATTATTTCTTTATCTTATTAAAATTTTTGTAAGCATTTTATTTTTTTTTTATTGAGTTTGTTAATGATTATTGTTTTTGATTTTTTCTTGTTTGTTTAAATTGATTTGTGATCATTGCTTGATCAAAATACTTGTTGAGAGTTCTCCAAAAAAAATTCGCCGGCTTTTTTGGTGAATTCTTAGAACTTTCCGAAAGTTCTGTTTGATCCACTGTTTTGATTGTCGACATTGAGTAGGAAGTTTCAATATTAGTTATTGTTGTAAATTCTTCTGATTTGAGTTTTTTCTCAAGTTCTTTTATTGTCAATAAGGGTGATGTTGACTTTTGAGATAGTTGTCGCATTTTGGATTTATTATAATAGATGAATATTAAGAAACCAATCAATATTCCCAAAAGAAAACATATCGTTGTTAAAAAGATTATCCAAAAATCATAGCTCTCTTCTGTCAACTATCAAACAAGGGAAGAGAAAAAACAAATGGAATTCATTTAAAATTTACACAAAAATAGATTTTCGGTTATTATAATCACAGTTTAATCAAGAAAAAAATTGTATTTTTTTTTTAAATCCGACAATGTTTTTCATTTCACACAGCATTAAACCGTTTCTAAAAATTAATTTATGATTCGCTGAATTAAATCTTATATTATTTGACTTACAGGTTTTTGTTTTTGAAAGTGTTTGATCTGATAAGATTCGCTTGTGTTTTTCAAGAAATTTTCTTTGTTGAAAAATTTCTCAGTTTTATTATTGGTTTGCATTGGAAGCGATGTGACAAGAATAAATCGAATTATTAATTTGAGTATAATTGTGAATCGATAGTATAATGCGAAATCAGTCATATCATCAAAGTTTGAAACTATTTTTTCCAAATTATTTACGTTTCAAAGTTTTGCATTTTATGTTTTTCTATTTATAATAATTTTTTTCAAATTCTTTTTTTCACCAATAGATTTTTATTTATTAAAGCTAATTAATCAACTTTATATCGATCATTTTTTAAATAAAATAAGAAAATAAATTCTAAAACCCAAAATAATAAATATTTTTTCATCAAATTTAATTTAATTTGATGGTTAAAAATTTGAAAACAAAGTGACAACATGTGATTTTGAATTACAACTTACTTTAATTGGTTTGTTTTTCTCAATGTTTTCTCAAATTGAAACATTTTTTTTTTTACAAGGCGGCTAAAATAATAAAATATTGTATATACTGCTCTTTAAATTACTTAATTTATTATTATTAACAGACAACATTCAAATAAAGATTACCTATTTTTTTGAAATAAATTTTTTTTTGCGCTTATACACATGTGACCTCAAATGTTCCGACGCTCATTGACTTGAAATTTTCCGGACAACATTCTCTTCAGATAATTCTGTTTCAATAAAGCTTTGACCATGAATTTCAAAAAATTAAAGGAAGAAAAAGTCAAAAAATTAGCTTGATTTGAAGTTTTTAAAAAACGAATTTCTTCCCATTCTCACACTTCATGCTAGAATTTGATTTAAAGTTTCTTGGCATAATTCAAAATTGAAAAAAAATTAGTTTTTTGTTTAAATAAAATTGCAATTTGAAACTACTTTTTTCTGATTGATCTTCTTGCGACAAACTTTTAAAAAATTATATAACTATAGATATTTGAAATAAACGTAATATATCGTTTTATTGTAATAATAAAAAAAGAGCTTAATGGAATATTTTTCAGCTCTGAAAAGATGTATCTTAAATGATTTAAAACTCTGATTTCGTACCTGTTGATATTTTTTTGTGATTATTAATAATAAATTATTTACGTTTTTGTTTTCTGGTTGTTGATGTTGATAATTGTTGCGGCGACAATTATTCAGAAAAAAAAAACAGCAACTCATGGATGACAAGATCCGTCACTTGTTTTTCCATTAAGGCATTGTAATAAGTTTTGTTTTCTGTTGTTTCCAAACAAACAAATCCGTCAATTTATTTTATTTCATTTTAAACAGAGAGAAAAATCCAAATAATTTCATCGATAAAGGAACCAAGTTGTTTTTTTCTTGGAAATTTCACTTCGATGTTTGCATAATATAAAAAAAACACATCAAAAACATTTATAAAACTTAAACCACATTCAAGCAAAAACATTCAAACACGATTACTTTGAATCAGTGAGAAAAAAAAATTTCAAAACAAATTTTTTGAAAGCCATCGAGTTCATACAATTTTGGTTCCAACAATTCTTGAGATTCAACTTGACCAAGTTTTTATTATCATCAAAGGTATTCATAAATTTCTTCTTTTTGAAAAAATCACAAAAATGATTTTGAAAAACATAAAAAAATTGCTTGACTTTGTTCCGATAACACTTATGTTCATTAAAATTTGAAAAACTTTCCGGATCATTTTTTTTTGAAAATAACAAATTCTTTTTTTTAGATAAAAAAAAATTAATAATAATAAAAATAATAAACATGGCGGAACATTCTCTTGGAAAAATAGACGTAGAAAAAGAAATCGAAGCACCGGAGAAGAAAAGACAAAACTCTTCTGTTTTTCTGGTAGATAAGTAAGAAAATAAATTGAGAATTATTTGTTGAAATCTATAATGAAATATAAATTTAGATACAATATTGTGGCCATATATTTCTTCTTACATGGAATATCTGCTTTGCTACCATGGAATATGTTGATAAATGCCGAAAGTGTAAGTGTTTTATGTGAAAATAAAACTTTATACTCATGGAACAATCTTGAATTTTTTTAAAAAAAAAAACCTAGTATTTCATAAATTACAAACTCAATGAAACAGCTGTTCAAAACTCTTGGACCACTTGGGAAGTGGATCAATCAAATGTCTCAGCTTATCATTCAAATCATACAATTGAATCTAACAGTCATTTAGAAAGTTATAGGAAAAATTTTTTGTCTTACCTCTCATTGGCTTCAAAAATTCCAAACATCATTTTTCAAATATTGAACCTTCTTTTTACTTCCAAGTAAAATTATTCTTGTTAAAAAATTACAAAATTGAGTAAATTATTTTTTTGAAAATAGCTTTCCATCACTATCGAAAAGATTGAAAGTGACGTTTGTTGGACAGATTCTTCTATTCTTAGTACTGTTGATATTGGCTTTAATTGATTCTAGCTCATGGCCAGAAGTTTTCTTTTGGATAACGTTATTGATTGCCATTTTATTCAATATGATGAACGGCATATTTCAGAATTGTCTTTATGGCATGTCATCTAAATTTTCTAAAAAATACATCAATTTTGTGACTCTTGGAATGAGTTCTAGTGGCACAATAGTTTCCTTGTTTTTGATTGCTTCGCTGTTGATTTCACCACATCCCAAAATTGATGCTATTTATTATTTCACTTTTGCAATCTGTTTCATGGGAATTTGTTTTTTTAACCAAATGATTATCCATAGAAATGTAAATTTTTTTTCTATACCAGAAACAAGGATTTAATTTGATTTATTCTTTTAGAAATTTTTTCTTCATCACGTCACTGAAATTGAAGATCTAAAATTGGATATAAATCGAAAATTTAGCACAAATTTTGAACATCTTGATAAAAAATCTGAATCATTAAAGATTGAAAATAATGATGAAACAACATTGAATGGCTGGAAAAAGTATTGCTTCGTTTTTCAAAAATGCTGGATTCAATTGATGAACACTGTATTAATCTATTGGGTTTCATTCATTATATTCCCGAACGTATTAGCTGACGTTCGTCCAATGAATTCCATAATTGAAGAACGATTTTTCACGCCCGTTCTTGGGTTTCTATTTTACAACGTTTTCCATGTTATTGGAAATATTTTGGCGGAAAAAATTGAAAAACCAAAACCATCTTTAATGATTTATTTTGTTTTGTTGCGTGTTTTATTCATCCCATATTTTCTATCCTGCAACTACTTACCAGAAGAAAGATTATGGCCTGTTTTGTTGCAAAGCGACATTCTGTTTGCTTTGGGTACAATACTTGTGGCCTTAACTGGAGGTTATCTTAGCAGTTTAACCATGATATACTCACCAAAAACAGTTTCACCAGCATATGCGCCTATTGCGACTATGATGGCCTCAACAGCGGTTATCATTGGAATTATTTTAGGAGTTGAAACTTCTCTAATTTTTAGTAAAATAATAACTTTTTAATTCTGTTAATCTATATAAACCATTTTTTTCGAATAAACAAAACATGAATTCTCTTCTATCAATTATTGTTGATCCATAACTCATATCGATTTATTGTTTTATTGTCCGATCTAAAAAAAGTGAATGTACCTAAATAGTGATGGTACAACAATGATCGTATAACAATTTAAAATGGTAACTTTTTTAGTAGTGATGGGACCGAGTGGTTGTGGAAAAACCACGATTGCACAGTCTCTTGCTAATAGATTACAAGTGAATTATGTTGAGGGAGATTCATTCCATTCTGCAAGCAACATTTCGAAAATGACTAATGGTATTTTAATGATCGCTCATTAAATCAATTTTCTTCGAGTTTTAAAATTGTATCAAATAGGCATTCCTTTGACTGATGAAGATAGATGGCCTTGGCTATCGACAATTAGAGATTATTGCTCCAATGAAGCTTCAAAGGAAAAGATTCTAAAAATTTCATCATAGTTACATGCTCGGCATTGAAAAAATGTTATAGAATTTTTTTATCCGACATAAAAAATGTTGATCGAACAATATTTGTTTATCCTAAAAGCCGATTCGAAGTGGTGATGGATCGAATCAGTACGAGGAAAAATCATTTCATGAAAGCTTCGATGCTTGAATCTCAATTTGCTACTCTAGAACCTCCTGATGAATTTGAATCAAATGTTGTAATTGTGAATGCTGAATTACCAATTCATGAAATCATTGATCATCTGGTGTCAGATTTGATTGATATAGCAAAATAAATTTTAATCAATTTTATACTAACAATTTATTGGATCCAAAAAAATAAATAGTTTTTATAGTATAAAAATTTTTACAAACTCTTCACGAGTAAACGAAAATTAAGTAGAAAAAAAAACTCCAAATATGAATTAAGTAATTGATTGTTGCAAGCAAAGTTTTCTACAAATAAAAGCAATTACTTTTCTTTAATTTTCTCTCCTCTATGAATGTTATCCAAAAACTTGTCAAGATCGGAATCGAGCAATGTCTATTAGTGAAAGATCATCAGTTAAAAAATTAAATTAAAAACAAAAAAATTTAAGAAACCTTAATTTTTTTATCGTTTGTAGAATAAGAGCTTCTATTTTTGCTAAACTGTGGTTGTTGCTGTAAAGCATTCAAAGATTCTTGTTCAGTTTTTTTCTTTTTATTCGAAATATTAACATTTTTTTCATTGGGATGAACACTCATCGGACAGTTCTTTCTTCTTAATCTGTTTTCTTCTTTCTGAGTATTTGCTTTTTTTGGGCTTTTAGAGCTACATTTATCAGTTTCAATAATTGGCAACGAACTGTTTGGTTTGGCAGTTTCAATCATTTGATTATTCAATTTGCTTGGATTTTTCAGTTTTTCTCTATTCAAGATAGCCGGCATTGGTCGTTGATAAGTTTTCTCTGGTTTTTCAGAATTAATCATATTCGAATCTTTCTGATTAGATTGATGATTAACATTGCTCAAAACCTTTTCACTTGCACCAACATTATGGTTTGGAAAATTATTCGATACACAAGAAATATCGACATTATCGGCCGAAGCATTACAAGTTTTTGAAGAGATTGGAGGCACTATAATCTCTTGTGATAATGCAGTTGGTAATAAAT
This sequence comes from Octodonta nipae, assembly GCA_034190945.1. NCBI lineage: Eukaryota > Metazoa > Arthropoda > Insecta > Coleoptera > Chrysomelidae > Octodonta > Octodonta nipae. Next base: position 187,545 of record JAVLUE010000216.1, on the reverse strand, counting down.
TATTACCAGAGTTGAGATATATGATAGATCCCGTTTGAGGAGCAGGATAATAATATTGAAATAAAGGTGCATCTGTGGATGAATGATTCCATGAGATTTGATCATTTGGTATGTAAAATGATTGCGAAATCGTTGATGGCCAATCGGAAATTGAAGATAAATCCACAGAGTTTTGAATAATTGAAGCTTGATCATTTGATAGTTGTTCCGTTTGCAAATTTTCGATTGATTTATTGTCAATCAACTCAATTGTTGTAGTCAATTGTTTAGCGTCAATATCAGCCGATTTATTAATATTGTCAGCATTTAGAGTTGAATTTGTACTTTTTGAATCATTCGAAGTATATCGAAAAGCTTTTTGTACTTCTTTTTGTTTGTTTTTAATAGAATCAAGATTTTTCTTAAGTTTCCTAGTTAAATGTTGATTTTGAAAAACAGGTTTTATTTTTGAATAATCATTTTTGTTATGAGAACTACTATTGTTAGAAGAATTACTTGAAGAATTCAAACTATTTTGAGGGCAAACTTCGATACAAGAATTTGAAATATTAATCGTTTCGTTATGGTGTGAACTTGGTTGATGAAAAGAAAGAGAGCTATTCCCAGAAGATTCAACAACATTTATATTTTGATTTTTTATTGATGAACCATCTATTTCACTTGAAATGAGATGAGATTTATTTGATTGCTGCGCGAAATTTCGCTTTTGAGGCGTGCTAAGCTCTTTCATTAAATTTTTGACTGGTATGACAGATTGATTTGAAGAAGATTTAAATGAATTTTCTAAAATTTCATAAGGAGTTGACAAAACGTTTGGCGTGTTTAATGATGAAACTGAAGTATTCGAATTAGGTGTCACTGGTTGAAAGTTTTTAAATGGAGTATTTTGTATTTCTTTCTCGACAATGCCTTGAATAAAATCTGTGATCATTGGTTGTTTAGTTAAAGAATCAATCAGTTCGTCCAATGTTTCTTGAGGAAGTAAATCTTTTTCGATATTTCCAATTTTTAAAGCTTCATTCTCGCATTCCATAGGAGTCAATTTAGGCTGATCAACTGTTTCTTTAATCACAATAGAATGTGGTTTGGATTCAACACTCATTTCACCAGTGAAACTTTGAAATTTCTTTTCGTGTTCTTTAAAAAATACGTTGGCTGCTTGAACTAATCTTGAATTCACCAACTCATCCATATGTGAATGAGTGAATTTTAAAAACTCGCCAATTACAGCTTGTGGCTGTACAATATTTGAAGGTACTTCAGATTCGCGACAAGCAGAAGTAAAAATTGGAGATGAATAAAACAAATTGTTTTCCGAATAGCTGACAAAATTTTCTGACAAATCAGGCTGAGAATGAAAACTCGAATTGAGAAAGCGTCTTGGGGTAGCATTTTTTCGTCTTGGAGAATACTGATTTGGTGTGTTTGTTCTAATGAAATGTTTTTTGTTTCTAAAATATTAAAATAAAAAGATGATAGATCATTAAAAAAAAAGTTATTACCTGGGAGTGAAAAGACAGTTTTTGTCGACTTCTGGTAAATTAGATAACTTTTCTTCCAAACTTTTAGAAATTTTTGATATCATATTTTCAACTTTAACAATAAAACTATCATTTAAATAATCTGTCAAATTTGTAACAATATTTTGAAAATCAATTTGATTATTTTGTTGTGAGATGTTTTTTCTTGAAAATATTTCACCATTGAGCAGCTGTATCAAAGATTTATTATTGATTTTGGTTGTATAACGAAAGCCATTTTTCAAGCCTTGAGCAAACTCTTTCAAATAAGAAGATTCTTCTAGAAGCATTTGAGCCGTTTTATCACAGCCAATATCAATACAATACCCTAGAAAATTGAATTTTTTGAAATAATTCAAATTTTTATTTATCAAAATACCATAAACAAGACGAGCTATCTCTGAAGGCATCAAACAAAAACGATCTTCCGCAGCATCCATGTTTCAACAATGAATTGTAAATTTTTTTTTATAAGTTAAACCATTAAAATGGAACTTTTACTAGATTAACATTAACATTTTCAAAAAAAAAAAAAAAAAATCCAAACAAAAATATTAAAATAGAGGGAAAACAATCGATTCCTCCAATTGGTATCGATTGTTTTCAAATTATCCCCGACTTGTTTGGCCTGTTTAAAAACTTAAGTTTCTAAACTGTAAGATGCAAAAGTTTGGCATTAAATTCATAAGAATTCAGAAAATATAATGATAAATTGAAATTATTTATTGAAAATAAACATTTTTTATTTTCAGCTATAAAAATGTAAATAGCGGAAAAATCTTTAAATCATTGAACTTGATTTGTAGTTTTATTATTTATTTATTTCTAGAGGCTTTTTTCTTCCGGGATTTTGGCGTCGTTATTTTTTGGTATATATTAGATGGTCTTGTCGGTTTATCTTTCAAATAGTCCCATTCAAAGTATTTGGATGGAATGGGTGCTAAGGACTTGAAGCTCGATGCATGTATTGATTTTGCTGGTGTCGATGGCAAATCTGCTAATGTTGACGAAGTGATCATACTCGTTTTAATATCCGTTTCAGCAGTCTTTGATTTTTCATCTTTGGTCTTGACATGTTTCTCTGCATCACAAGCTAAAATCTTTGCAGATTTTTTACCACTCGATTTACTATTATTTTCCTCTTTAATGGCGATTTTAGCAGATCTCTTAGTTTGGGTTTTATTGCGTTTTTTTCGACCAAAACACATTGATCAAAACTTTTGTTCACCTTTTATTGGATATATATTTGGTATTGTTGGTTCGGTGTGTTCAATCCCAAACAGTTAACAAAAAAAAAAAAAAGAAGAAAAGAAAGTTTGCATCAAAACGAACTCACCTTACTATTTTTCTCAATTTTTATATACAGAAAAAAAAATTCGAATTTAAAGGAAAAAAACTTTTGACATTTTTGTTTTCAATTGAAAAAAGTTGACAATTATTTTATTTTTAAATTGACATAATGTAATTGGCTTATTAAAAATTCATCTAATTTGAATGGAACAAAAATAATAAACAAAGACCCAGCCAAAATTGCTTGCAAAATTTTTTAATGCCATAAGTTTGTATCCGAACAACAACAACACGATCTCACAAAAGAAAGCCATGTTTATTTATTGTCTATTCTATTTTTCCAGCAATTCTCAATCCCCAAACAATCGTAAACATTTTTTGAATCGATTTGAATGAGAAACATTTCAATTCAAATCACCAAGATCTCAATTGATCGCACTGTGTTGACATATACAAACACTGAGGGTTTTTTTTGTTGTTGTTGTTCAGCAATAGAAATACACACGCACACACTCGTGTACAACAGTGGTAGTGTACCAAATAATAAATTTGGGAAAACAAAGTGTAACAAAATTATCAAAGTCTGAGCGAGAGAGAGAGATCCTATTAAGAAAATTATTCATTTTCATGTTATGCAAATCGTGTTGTAGAAAATTCGATGTATGCGATTCACGTAAAAAAAAAACTTTTTTCCCTTACATTCAATTCAGTCAATCAATTATTTGATTGAATTTGGTTTGTTGAAAAATGGTTGTTAATAACAATTCTTAATAATAAGCCCGTTAATGTAAAATCGAACGTTTTTTCCGCTTTAATTACCGTAATCTTTTTTGTTCTGCTAATGGGTTGAAGTAACTGGTAGTTTTTGAAAATGAATGATGTAACAAAATCAAAATCATTTTATTCAACGTAGACATCAAAGAAAGACACGCGTCGAAAAGGTTTGATAAGGAACGATGAAGACTAAAGTGGCACCGCACACTTGTCTTTGAGTATACTGCACAATACAGAGCGAGAGAGCAAGCGACACACTTGAATCTCAAGCTTTTTTGAATGATCACTTATCTGATGACATCTGCTCTTGATGGTTTTCATTGATCTTGAAGTCTAATCACTCGAATAATAACAAGAGAATAAAAACAGTTAGAAATGGAAAAAATATATCCATTTAAACTTTGTGATAACTTTGTAATTTTTATTTCGAACCCAACAAAAAAATTATTTTGCTTGGTCCGAATAGAGTTTTGTTTCTTGAAATGATGATTGTGGTATTGAAACGAATGAAAATATTCTGATGAGATGAGATGAGAAATGTTTAAGATCAAGTTGAACAACAACAAAAAATACGATTCATTCTGTTTATTATTAATTAATATTTTGATTCATCGATATTTGAGAACATGGAAAATTATATTTCATAATAAACAGATTGTGATCGATATACCGTATGATCACGTATAATGAGATTTTCTTTTTCTATATTTTTAATGTTTTTTTTCTATTTATTAAATCCATTTTTTTTCATTATTCAGAGTATACTTGAGAGTATACGCTGAGCCACTTGAGCTCATCTAGTTTTTATTTTTGAAACAGATAATAACAATAAGAAATGAAATTTTGTGCTTTGCAAATTCAAACTAAAATGACCAATTGACCTCAATTAAAAAGATGACCAATGTTTGTTTGTTTTTTTTTTAATGATAAACTGATACCGTAATTGTATATTCTTGTATACAGTTCTGTTTGTTGAAAAAAAAGAAGCACTTGAATCGTTTCCAATGTGGATAATTTTGATACCAATTCAAGTAATTCGTTCTTCATTTTGCTAATTTTATAATGAATTTTTTTTCGATAGTTTTTCTGCTTTGATAACAGAAACATTGGTTTGTTTAGGAAAAGAATTTCAAATTATTCGGGAAAAAACCGGAAGAAGCAAGGCAACACAACAAACCAAATTTGTTTCTCTAATAGGTTTTCTTCTGTTCCAAATAATACTTGCTTTTTCTATAAAAAAAAACTCAAAATAAATTATTCAAAAAAAAACTATGCAAATCAGTGAAAAATTTTAGTGCTTTGAAATGATCAACTAAATAAATTATAAACAACCAGCATTATCGGTTATTTACAAACAAGAGAATTTTTCCTGTTTTTAATTTGCAAAATTTACAAACAATAATTTTTTTTTCAAAAAATAAAAAAAACCACTAAATGCAGTTGCTGTCTTGTGGGATTTTGCTTGAGCTTCTTTGATTGACCAAAGCAAACAAAAAAAACCGTAGAAACTTGGTCAAAACACTCAATTGATTTTAGAATAGGCAAACAATATTGCTATTCAAATAATAATTGACAACAAAAAAAATATTAAAATTTTTCAAAGAAATAAATTAAAATTGAAAAAAAAATTTAATTGAAAAATTTTTTTTGTCTTTGCTGAGCAAACATTCATTTTTGAATCTTTTGAAAATTTAATTTCCAATCTGCCCGAAGGGCGATTTGAGTATAATAATAATAATAAAAGAGGTTTCATTATCACATAACCAATATTCATAGTTTCTATATTAATGTAGGTTTGAAAATCGAAACAATATTTTTTGCAAAGTCAACAAAGGCTTTCTTGTTTTACTACAACATCAAAGAACGTTCAGGAAAATTATTGTAAAAATTTGTCTAATAATTGTCGCATTTTTACTAAAAGGTTTTCTTTTAAAAGGTTAAATTTTAGCTACAAACCACAAGATGCCCTCCAGCAATATTACTCCAAGAAAATAATTGTTTTTAATTATTAATTTTCAAAATTGAATTGAAATCAAAATTTATTTTTCGAATAAAAAACTCAATTATGACATTAATATTTTTACATGATTTTTGTAATATTTATATGAACTTTATTGTTTTTGCAGTCCTGATTTTAAAAATTTTCAAAAAAAAATTTAAAACAAACAAAAACCGATTCAATTTATCTGATTCAAGTATTTTTTTTTTTTTTTTTTGAAAATTCAACTCACAGACATCAAAAAATTTTTTATGCTACTCTCAACGAATCTTCGAAAATCTGAAGAAATTTTCGGTTTGAATTTCAAATTTAGAATATTTTAATTGTCAGAATAACAAATCACAAGTTATTTATTAAGCACCCATCTCAGGGCCCTATCATTCTACGTCAGTATGACTTTTCTCATCGAATTTACGTTCAACTCTCATAATATAGAAAAAAAGGTTTCAAATTTGTTTCTCATTGCCTTGAAAAAGAGAAATACAGTTGGTTTTTTTTTCTTGTTCGTAAAACTTTTGGAAATAGTTTTCGAATGTAACTTATGTTTCGATGTTGGTGTACCTAAGTGAGAATAATGTTTTTTTTCGAGACAAACAATAGATAAAATCTAGTAGTGAAAACATTTCCCGAACACTACTAACTTAACGACTAAATTGTACTAATGTACAACAATAAAAAAAATCGAGTAGGCCTACCGAGTTTTCAATGAACTTCACAATGTTTCACAAGTTGTTCACAAGATCGATTGCCAATTAATTATCAAGATTTCTTCTCAACAACAAAAATTATTCAATTGACGCGCCTCAAAAAAAAAACTTTCAAGCATTGTAATGATCGGAGAAAAAACCCAACTTGACTTGTCAGGGTGTTGAAAACTTTACTACTTTTTGCCTGTTATAGTTGAATTGTTTTCAATGTTCATTGTATTATTTCCAATATTCATTATGTGAAATTCAATATGTCTTCGTTCAAGAAAAAAAAATTGAAACTTTTATATTATTTGAAAAATAATATTCGATTCTATTGTCCGGAAAATCAGTTAAATCAACGAGAAATTCAATGAATTTCAAATAAACTTGCGATTGTAATGTAAATAATAATAGAGAAAAACATTGATATGTTTTTTTCACTAGAAAGATTTTTGCAACATTTTGCATTAAAAAAAAACCTACCAGAATGAATGCTCAAGTGAGTACAATCAATCTTTGAGTCAATCTATCTACTGAATTGCCTAAAAGGCAGTACTTGGAATATTAAAACTCTTGAAAATTTTCCAATATTGATGGATTCCATTCTTAAATACTTAATCAAATTATTATTAAACGGATGCTTTGAAAACTTTTGTAGAGCTTAATTTCTAAAGTTTTCAACAACAACAACAAAAATTTCTGAAAGAATTAGATGAATAATTTTTTTTTGTATTAAAAACATTTAGAAATTTATTTCAATCATGGAAAAGACATTTTATTTGTTCAATGATTGGTTGCTAAAAACCCAGAGAAGGCGTTTGCTTGGGCCTTTTCTCTTTGTTGTTTGTGGTGTAACTTGCTACATTAAAACTATATATTTGATGATGATAGTTGAAGGGCCACTATACACACACTAGCACAAACACTCTCTCTTTATATTTTAATGTAACTGTGTTTCAAAAAAAAAGGCCCCTAGAAAAGCATCAAATATTAAACGCAAATTTAACCTAACGATTAAGGCTAAACGAGTGTATTTTATGGATCATTTGCTTGGCATGATTCAAACCAAATCAAATAAACAGAAAAAACTGAAAATTTAAAAAAAAATTCTTTTTTGAACAAAGATTCTAAAAAAAACAAACTTATCAGTTTAGTTTAAACTATTGTTTTTTTTAAGAAATGTGAAAAATGTCGAATACTTGTTTGTTCCAATTTGGTGAGAAAAAGTTTGAAGAAACCAAAGATGAAGAAGAAGAAGAAATAGAAGAAGATTCACAGTCAAATGAAACAAGTAAAATTTCCATGATCAATAAGGATCATCGAATTGATTCTTCAAATAAAACATCATTTATGATACGTGATCTGTTGACACTGGACGATGAAAAAATGACAAATAGTTCGGATGGCTGGAACACCACCTCTAATATCTCAAAAAAAAATTTGAAAACTCCAAAAACCAAAGAAATTCTTTTTGTAAATGAATCTTGGGCTCAATTGGCATTGCAAGCTTGTCAAAATCTAGATCACAGAATGTCGACAAATAATCTTTGCTCATTGAATAGTTCAATTCAATACCGTCAGCCAATGCCTTATCATAGTTTTATGAATTCGAATAATTTGAATTCTCAAATTGTCATTCAAAACAATAACAACAATGTCGATTCGTGTCCAGCAACAAAAACAACAATAACGGCCAAAATCAAAGAGACTTTCTCAAAGAAAACATTCATTCCAAAAAATTATGATTCTAATATTGGTAAGTCTATTTCTGAAGTTAATTCTGTTTGAAAAAAAATAAAAACTGAAAAATTTTCTTTATTTTTGAAAACATTTACCCACCATTCATATAAATTTTTTACAAACCTTTTGTTTGTTTGAGAATTTACCTGAAACTGTTTTCCACACGACAACAACAACAAAAACAGTCACTAATAAGCATTCTCGAATTGTAAGTAAAAAAAAACAAAAACCTCTCCCCACCTCTCATGCTACAAAACTGTCAAACTGATGATTGTGCGTTGTCGCTCGAGCGTTTGAACAATTCATTCAAAACCCCATTATGTTATTGAAAGGATTTTTGTTGTTTTCTTTTGAAAAACAAACATTTCCCAAATCATCGATTTCAGTTTTTTTTTCAGAAGTCATAACTTGATTGATTTATTTATTAATCAAGTTTAAAAATTTCACTGTTCAGACACTACCAACTTATTTGAACAGTCAGAATCCTTTTAATTCTTGAATGTTTTTCTTGTTTTGGTCATCAATGACAAAACTTTTTTTTTATAAAAAAACAAACCGAAACACAAATGTGTTCATTTGAGTGTCTGAAATGTTCAAATCAAATAGATTAAATTTCGAGAAATTTCCAACTTCTTTTTTGACTATTCAGAAATGATAATTTTAAAAAAAGCTTTTATGCTTTAAAGATTTTAAAAATTAAAATCTTTTTCAAACTTTGAAAACATTTTCGATTATACTTAGCTATTTGCATTTGGTAAAAGCTAACAAACATTTTACATTAAACAGAATCGACATAAGTTCGAGAAAATAAGGAAATTGAGGCCTCCGAAAGCTCTTTTTAAAAGCGGATGGTGGCTCAGAAAAAACAATCTAAAATTTTTGAAGGCGATTGAATGATCAAATTACTCACCACCAGTGTATTTTAATGAGTTTCGGAATGTTTTATCTTATTCCAGAATTTTGTTTGTTTTTTTTTTTAAAGAGATCGCATTAAATTATTATGCGGAGATTTCATCAACGCCTCACTAACTATAATTGTTTTATGTTAAGTGTGTATCTCCTCTATCTCAAAGCAAGCAATGATTTTTTGACCAGAATAGAATGATTTTTATTTCATTTTCTCAATGCCACATGTGTACCAATTGATACAAAACACTGAAACGCTGAAAATTAGATTTATGTTTACGGTTTTTTTTATATTTAGAAGAAAAAGTATTTAACCAAAAAAAAAAAAAAAAATGATTATTTCATCATTTGTTTGTTCGAAACTTAGCCGACTCCATGTACAATATCATTGAAAAAACACCAATAATTGAAGAGCATCAACAAAAAAATGAATTATCAGAAAAAAAACTTGGCGGTATGATGGTTGTCGTCGATTCCATAGCAAATAGTTTAGCTGGATCAAGCACAGCAATGAAAAAACCGAGAAGACGTCGAACCGCTTTTACACAAGTGATTTTTTTCCAAATAAACCTGAAACTTAACTGTTTAACACTGTTTTTCTTTTTTATATTATTGTTTTATTTTTAGTCTCAACTAAATTTTCTCGAAAAACGCTTTCATGAGCAAAAGTATTTGAGTGTAGCGGATAGAGCTCAGGTGGCGGAAATATTAGCTCTTTCAGAAACTCAAATCAAAACTTGGTACCAAAATCGAAGGTAAGAAGTCAGCAACATTATTGAGTGATACTAAAAAAAAAAGATTTGTTTTTTTTTTTTGAAATTAAACTAATAAAAAAAACAAAAGAACCAAATGGAAAAGGCAAAATAACGTTAAATTGGACGAGCTTCGTTATAATGGGCCAAAAAACAACCATAATAACATAATAACACAAAGCTCCATGAAATCTTCCAATCAAAATACAAACAACAATGATGTTGATGAATTGAAAGAATTTGCCGAATCCAATCAATTATCTCCGCTCAAAACTGTTTTTTCAGATAGTAATTTAACCATTAATGCGGCTACTGCTGCCAATTATTTACCATATCTGGTTCATCACATACAAAATCAACAACATCAACAAACATCTTTGGAAAATTTAGTGACAATCGAAGCGATTCAAAAAAATCTGCTAAAAAATCTACCTCAATCATTGTTTTCGTTGAATGAACCGTTCACTACGAACCATGATGTTTCAATTATTGATAATTCTCAGGAAAGTTTGAAGAAGCTGAAAAATTTTACCGAATTTCTTATACCAGTTACAATGAAAAACTCTTCAAAATGTTTTCAAAATCAAAAATAAAATTTATTTAGAATACTTAGATCTCTCTCTCTATAAATATATGGATAATAGTTTAATCATAGTTTTATTACAGCTTGAGAGAACACACACTCAATGCTGCAGATTACGTTAATGTTGCATCAAATTTCCCTTGGATGTTGTTGTTGATAGTAAAGGGTAAAAAAAGTTTGACGTCGGTGCGCGCTACATACAAAGAAGGAAGATTTCAACATTTCAAATTCGAACTTATCATCATCAATAAAAAAAAATTATAATTAAAAAATTTTTTTGATTAAATTTTTCATTTCATTCAAAACTTGTTCGAAATTGTTGATTAAAATTCTGACTGTAATAAAAATTCATTGAAACTTTTTGTTCTACACTTTGTATTCTTCTTTGTGGAATTCTTTTTTTTTTTTGAATTTAAGAATTTCAAAATTGCCAGTAGATGGGGCTAAACATTTTCAAAGAAAAACTGTTTCAAAGGAAAAACCCGATATAAACAAATTGGTCAAGTCAATCTATTGCCATGAAAAATGAATTCAAAATTTATTCAAATAAGTTGGGAAAAATTTAGTGTTGATTTAACTTCAAATTTGAAATTTAAAGTTTTTGATCAATTTGAGCTTAATCATCGGTTTGGTACGTGATAAAGTTCACATAAAACATCAAATAAAAATCATCAAATGTTTTTGATTATCAATTTTGTGATATCCTTTGATAAATTTTCTTAGTCAAACAAAACAGCAAACCTTTTCACTACCACATATAGCCTGGTGTTTGTTTGTTTGTCAACTGTAACTATATTTATTTATTTAATCGGTTTTTATCAATATTATTTATTCACAAGAAATTTATTTTCATTTAAGTTTTTTTTTCAAAAGAGTTTTTAAGTATTTTTTACAAGTTTTTACAATCAATTACTTTAGTTTAAATATAGCTATGAATTATAAATTTAACAATAATGACGACAGTAGTTAAATGGTTTGAATAATTGATTTTTTAAGAGGAATTTAATTGCTTCAAAAGATTGCCTTTTCAACAACACAATAAATCTATCAACGGGAAAAACAATCAATTGAATAGAAATTTTTCCCATTTTGAGATTTCTTGTCAACATAAATTTGAAAACAAATTAATGAAAGTTTGAAGACATAATTTGTTCCAGTGAACTTTTTTAATAGAATTCTAAATTAGCCTCTAAAAATAATATTGTTGAAGTAAGGTTTCATCAAATTAAAAAAACTGTTTTTTTAAACAAACTCACACAAATAGCATTTGCGCTACCGTCGCTGGAACAAAAAAAAAATGAATTCTTCGTGGCTTGATTTTATACTTCGAAAAATTCGTTATTTGTGGATTTAATAGCAATAGTGATTGGTTATGTGTTTTATCCAAGTCAAACACGATATTTGCCACCCATCAATGACAATCTTCTTCTGCAACCGGCCAGTAAGTTGGCTCAAAAAATCAAATCCGGAAAAGTAAGTGAAAATCTTTTTTTTAAAAATATTAAAATTTTGTTCCGAAATTTCAAGCTCAAAAGTGAGACACTTGTCAAGGCTTATATTGAGCGCTGCAAGATTATCAACAAAGATTTGAACGCAATAGTAGATGATAATTTTGAAAACGCTCTAAGGGAAGCTCGTTTGGTGGATGAACGTGTCGAACGAGAATTGAAGGGAGAAAAATTGGCCAACGAAACTTCAATAAATGAATTTCCTTTTCTTGGTGTCCCTTTCACAACCAAAAATTCTATCGCTGTTCAAAACCTTTCGCTTTCTGGTGGTTTATTGTCAAGAAAAAATATCAAAGCTGAACAAGATGCCGAATCGATTTTTCGAATGAAAAAATATGGTGGAGCTATTTTTTTGGCATTGACTAATATTCCTGAGTTAGTATACTGGTACGATTCTTTTAATAGAGTCGATGGACAAACTAACAATCCTTATGATAAATCTCGTATTCCTGGTGGCTCTTCAGGGGGTGAAGGAGCATTAATTTCTGCCGCTGGATCAGTTTTGGGAGTAAGAAATTTGTTTTTTCTGAATCATTTAACTGATTCATTTGTTCTATTAAATCCAATCAGATCGGAAGTGACATTGGAGGATCAATTCGGCTTCCGTCACATTTTTGTGGAATATATGGTCACAAAACTACACCTAGAATAGTTTCATCTGATGGTATTTTTCCAAAAGTATCTAAAGGTCGTGAGATTTTATTTTCTATTGGTCCGATGTGTCGATACGTATCCGATATTAGGCCATCACTCAAAGTTTTAACTGGAGACTCTCTCGATTTACCTGATTTGCCTTTAAATTATTCAAACTTAACTGTTTACTATTTAAGAAGTTTGTGCGATCCAGCCACAAGTCCAGTCGATATTGAAATCAGTCAAGGTCTTGATCAAGTTGTTAAATTTTTCATTCAAAAAGGAGTTCGAACTATTGAACTTAATATGACTAAAGGAAAAAAAGATTCATTTTATGATTTTCGATATGCATTACAATTGTTTACACTAGCGATGGATGATCCAGAAAAGTTTACTTTCGAAAAAGTTTTAACTAATAATGATGGTACAACTTACAATCCTTATTGGGAGCTATTGAAGTGCATGTTTTTTTGTAATAAACGTTTTACGTCGGGCATCCTTTTGTTGGATTTGTTGGACAGATTGAATTTAGCTGATCACGAGAGAGACTATTATCAAAATGCTTTAGAAAATCTTAGAAAAAATTTGCATCAGCTTCTAGGTAAAATTTAAAAAATATTCAAAAACTTTTTTAAAATTTGAATTTATTTTTTTTTTTTTTGCAGGCCAAAATAGCATTCTGATTTGCCCTTCTTTCCCTGAAATAGGTTTGAATATTATTTCCATAATTAAAAATTTTAATTTTTTACATTTATTAAAGCGCTGAAACATAATCAAACTATATTGAAAGCAAGTAATGTTGTTTATACATGCTTGTGGAACACGATGAACGTTGCCATTACCACTGTTCCCTTAGGTTTGGACAGGCATGGATTGCCATTCAGTGTACAGATAATAGTTTCTCCCAAAAATGACAATCTCAGCATTCAAGTTGCTGAAGAGCTTGATAAACAGTTTGGTGGATGGGTTCCACCATGTCCGATTCAAGTAAATAACTAAATCAACATTAATTCAAGAAAATGCTTTAGTTTGGGTCATACTTAAATATATTTTATAAATTATTTTCTAGAAAAACTAAGCTAATCTGTGTCAAAAACTCAAAAATAAATGATGACAGAAAAGTGTCAAGCAAAAGTTGAGCGTAATAACCGTCATTAAACTCAATTAATCTTTTAATTTTATTTAAAGTTCTTTTTGTACGTTTTTTCACACATGTTTTTAACAACGACGTGAAGTTTTTATATTTATAAATTTTTAATCAAGTTTGTCGTAAACTTGTTGCTAATTTTTCAATTTTTTTTTTCATGTTTTATAATCGAAATGAAAACTGGTTTTTGACAAGTTTTGTTCAAACAAGTTCAAAAAACTACAGTCTTCTTTATTTTGATTTTAAAAAATTAATCCTTTTTTTTGAATCTAGTTTTAAAATTTTTTAGAATTGAAAAAATATTATTTTTCTAATTAAACAAAAAAAAAAAAAAAAATTAATCAATTCGAAAATCAAGCAATGGCACTTTGAAATTCTAAATTTTTCTAAGAAAATAATTTGATACATGAGTTGCCTTTTCACAACTAATGAAATTGGAAAATCCTTTATTGCTACTTCATAAAATTTTTCTATTTACTGAAAGATATAATAGTCTCAATCATGTATGAAGTGTTAAATTACTCTAGGCTTCACGCTGATTTTTTAAAATGTCAATTTTAGGACTCATTACTAATCGAATAGTTACAAAATGTTTTTTTACTCATTTTTGATTGAAACTTTAATGTTTATCATATTTAGATGTGATAAATAAACATTTATTTTTACAGAAAAAAATATGTTTTTATTTTATAGTCGAATGAAGGATATGAACCATTATTTAGTAATTATTTATAATTGTTCCAAGGTTTTTTATGGAGTCATGCTGTTTAACAAATTGCTAATGCAAAACTGGTTTCTTAAGCTTTTTTTTGTTGACAGTGATTTTTCGAAATTACATTACATCAAACACAAACACTTATTATTTAGTTGAAAATCAACCAAATAAAAAAAGGATATCAAATTTGTTTGTTTCTCTGTTCCGAACTGATACAGTGTTTGTTCAATCAAGAAAATTTTGTTTTAATAATTTATTTTTTCACATATTGATTCGAAGGTCGAGCAGATTAACAATCATGTTTTCTTAATGCTTCTAAATTGATTTATTCATTGAAAACCATCATTGTGGTAGAGTCACAATAATTCTGGCTTTTTTTCTAACAATAGAAAACATATACCACGATATCATTGAAATATCGTGTCTACACTATCCTCGATGCAGCGAAAAAAAAACAATAACAATAAACAAGGCAAACCAGAAATGCCATATGTGCCAATAACACCAAACATGCGTCCTACGTGTGTCTGTGTTTTTGGCAATAGTTTTTGTTTTGATTCTCGTTTAAAAAAATTTCTTTTTGAAGTTTTAACCAAGTTTTCACCAATCACACTATCATTTCCCAGATATTTTTATTAGATGATTCAAAGTTCATTTTAAATTTTCGTGAAGAAACGTAAGTTGAAAAACACAACAGGAAAAAATTTTAGGAAAAAATTGATTGAACTTGACAATAATCAACAACTAAAAATTGTTTATTAACCCTTTTTTCCTTGATGGAAATTTTTTTGAAAACAACAGTGTATGAGAAGTTAATCAAATAGACGTGAAGCTTTTTGTTGTTGATTATTGTTTTGAAAACAACACAATGTAATAATGAAATATCCATTTTCATTTTAATGAAAATTTTATTTTTTTTTTACTTGGCTTTTGATTTGGATAATCGATTGATGATGATGATAATAAATCCAGTACACTAAAACTAGATAACAAAATATCCGGATAAAAATGTATTCGCTAAATTTTTTTCTAAGGACACCATTTTCTAATAAAACACGGAGAAAAAAATTTCATAAAATTTTTTTTTGAACGTTGATCCTGCATTTTAAACTTGAAACTCGTGTTTTTTGTTGTTGTTTTTTTAATTATCATGTTTTTCAACATCCAAATATATTTTATGTTTGTTAATTTTTCCAAAAATTTTATTTTAAATACCTAATCAAAGCATTGTCTTCAAGAGACATACTTTAAGAATTAAAGATTACCTTAAATAAGTTTGAGAAAACTATATTTTTAATTCTATTGGAAAATCAATTATTTCAAAATTTTGATGAAAATGACTCAAACAACAGAATCATCTCAGGAAAAATTCACACTTTTGAATTCTACTAATTCGAACGAAATTTCTTCAAGTAAGTTTAAAAACTGTAATCTAAATAACTCCGAGTTTTCTATTGCTTTTTGTAGGAACTTTTTTGAACGACCGTCAATATATCATTTATTTAATGTTTTATAATTCAATTGAAATAATTTCTCAACATCATATTGGAACAGATATTCATTATAAAATAACAAGTTTGAATATTAATTTTTTGAATAACAATAATTTGCCTATGCTCAATGAAATGAATTCATTGTGGATATTGCTGTCATGAATGACCTTGAATATAAGTTTCAGAGACAAAATGAATTTGGAAAACTTTATTGTCAAGATGAATTTGCAATGTTTCGATTCAGGATACCTCAAAATCATCCCATTGTATTTAAACTTTTTTGAGTTTTGTTTTTAAATTTAATTTTTTTAGGGTTTTCGTTTTGATCTTTTCAAAAAATCAAGTGATGATTTTGAATTTCAACAACTAGCTTTTTGTTACATTTTTCCATTAAGTGTTAACGAAAGCAATGGATTTTGTTCGATGCCAATTACTACGCCTGACGGGAAAATCATAGCAAAAATGAAAAGTATTTTTTTTTGTATAATTTTAAATACTAAATCACGTTTCAGTTGAGTATTTTGTAGCAAAACCATATTTTGATATTCAAACCGAATCAACTAAAGACAATTTTACAAAAAGCAACATAAAAAATTGGACTATTAAAAAAAGTTTAGATATAGGTCATCGAGGTGCCGGATCAACTCAAAGACTACATCTATGCAAAAAAATTTTAGAAAATACAGTTGATTCTTTCAATTTTGCTTTCGAAAAAGTAAATCGTAAAAATTCTTGGAATTCATTTATAATTAGTTCATTTTTTCAAGGGGGCAGACATGGTAGAGTTAGATGTGCAACTTTCAAAAGATAAAATTCCCATTGTTTATCACGATTTCAATGTCAATCTTATTCTTCAAAAAGTATTTATTCATTGTTTCAAGTTTTCAGATTTAAATTTATCTAATTTTAATTCGTCTACAAATCAGAGAGATCAAGAGATTGATCATTTAGAAATGAACATCAAAGATTTGACCTATAAACAATTACATAAACTCAAATTCAATCCTGTGCCAAAAGGTTTGAAAAATATAAAAAGCTTAATTTTCTGAAAGTTGTTTTTCAGGTAATGAGTCTTATAGTTTTGAAAATTTGTATGATGCCAGACCAAACAGCGAACCTTTTGCAAGTTTTCGAAAAGTTTTGGAATCTGTTGATCCAGATTGCGGTTTTAATGTTGAAATTAAATATCCTCAAAAAAAGATCGTAATTTTATGTTTAAATATTTATTCAGTTTTTTAATCGAGAATTTTATTCAGAATGGACAATGGGAATCAGAAAAGTCCCACGATCTTAATGAATATGTTGATTTGATTTTGCAAGATTTATTTTTGTACGCAAACGAACGTAAAATAATTATATCATCTTTCCATCCTGAAATATGTTCTTTGTAATAATTAAAATTGAAAGATTTTAAGTTTTAATTGTTCGAACAATAGAGTCAAACTCAAACAACATTGTTATCCTGTGCTTTTTCTCACTCAAGGAGTGACTGATAAATGGACGAAATATGAAAATCCTTTAAACCATTCGATTGAAATGGCCACTTATTTAGCGCTATGTATGGAGCTTTATGGCGTTGCTGTACACGCAGAAGATATAATTAAAGACCGTTCTTTGATTCGTTTTGTTAAATCGAAATCTTTAATCTTGTTTTGCTGGGGTGATGATCTTGACAGTTCAGAGTTGATAAAAAAATTGAAATTAGAAGGAGTCGACGGTGCTATTTATGACAAGTATTTTGCGTTTTTATTTTAAATTTTTGTTTCAAATATTTCTTTTGAACAGGATTGATCAATTGATCGACAAAGAAACTTGAAAATATTTTGAAGAAAATTTGAGTTATTGAAAATCGGAAATTTAGTTATGGTCAACGCTTTTCAGTTTCATGTTAGAGTTTTTTTCAAACAAATCAAACTTTTTCTTGATTAATTTCTTTATTTTTAAATAATTTTCTCTATTTTGAAATCATATGAATTATCAACAAGATACAACAGAAATGTTATTAATAATTATTCGTTTGCATGTTTTTGATTCAAAGAACAAAGTTTTAAATGTCTATTTGATTGAAATTTTTTATTTAATTGAAGTGAAGTTTTATCATTCAAATTTATTATAGAAAAATATTTTGTTTGAATTTTTTCCCAAATAAAATTTTATATACTATAGTACAGGGGTGGGCGAATGCGGCTCTCACTTGAAATTTCTTTTTATTATTATTCAAAAAACTCAGTTTCTATTACTTGTGAAATGTATTAAAAATCAAAATTTGTCTCATCTGATAATATTCTATACTGGAAAATACCCCTAAAGCGTTTGAGTGTGAATCGTCGATAAAGCAACAATTTTATTTCTTTACATATTTGCTGGCATTTGGCTCACAATTTATAACAATTTCAAATCAACTAAATTTTAATGCTAATTTTTTTTAAACATTTTTCAATAAAGTTTGATTGTATTCTGCCGGAAAACTTGACAAAATAAAATTTTTTGTATAGAAATTTAAAAAAAATTGCAATAAAAAATTAATATCAAGCGAAAATGAGAGCATTTAAATGAAACATATTTTTTGAAATGATAAATTAGTTCTTGATCAAGTTACAATACAACAATAATTAATTATAAAATAATGCCAAATTACTATTGGAGCCAACCATATCTCAATAAACTACCAAACTGTAACCGTAGTTACACTGAGTTAAGACAAACTGATTATGTTGATGAGGAAGATAAAGATGAAAAAAATAATGAAATTGTTGATGAAATCCACCAAAAAAGTGTTAATAATGTGAGCATTAAAAAAAACCTAAAAACAATAAATCTTGAAGTTGTATTGTTTTACATAAACCATTCATCAATTCGAAAAAAATGAGCAGTAAATGGAAATATGAAGACATTTATTTGGATTTAAGTGAAAAAGGATTGGGCATGAGTATTCGAGGAGGAAAAGATTCCCCAGACAGCCATGGAAATGTTGATATTTATGTATCTCGTATTTTGGACCGAGGAGCAGTCAGTAAAGACAATCGAATACAAATAGGTAATTTTATCTTGATTTTTTTCCTGTTTTTAATACTTTTTTAAAGGAGATATTTTACTTGAAGTTAATGGCACTTCATTGCTCAATATTGAACACAAAAAAGCCGCTGATTTAATAATTGAAGCTGGTCCTTACATTCATTTCAAAATTAAAAAAAAAATTCCAGAATTAATTGACAATGAAAATTCAGAATCTGAAGAAGACCAGCCTCTACTGATCGAAAAAGAAAGAAATGAAGAAATATTGTTTGGCTATGAAAAGAATGATTTAAATCTAATAAAAGTTGAGCTGTTTCGAAAAGAAAACTCTTTTGGCTTCACTTTAGAAGAAAAATATGATAATAATATAAGCAAAATTTATGTCAATAATATCGTTGAAAATGGTGCAGCCCACTTAAGTGGTCAGATTCAGAAAGGCGATCAAATTATAGCAATAAACGGTACAAACTTGGAAAATGTTTCATTAATTTGGGCTGTTGACTACATCCGCCAAAATCCTTCAAAATCTGTTTTTACTGTACTAAAAAAAATTAATTGGGATTCTTAATTGGAATTTTTAAAAATATTTAATTTGTTTTTGGAAAACCAAACCAGTTACTTGTTTTCCGATTTGGCCACCAAACGAAAGCTGTGGTGTTTCAAATTCATGTACAATTTCATAATTTTCTATCGAAAAATTATTGTCTAATTCTTGTTTGGTAAAATTACATGACAAAATAATAAAGTGACCATTCATCTTCAAATGTTTATTCAAAAACTTCAAATAATTTGTTTTTATAGTTTTCAAGTCAGAATTAGGCGTTAAACAAATCGCATCATAGGTTCCTTTGTCAATGATGATTTCGAATTCTTGACAATCCAACATGGCATTATTGTCTAAAATGTCAATTACTTGAAAATTGGCAATTCTCGATGAATACTTTTTTTGACAAAACTCGATTGCTTTTTCCGAGTAATCATAACCAAATAAATTTTTGTAACCTTTCAATGATAATTGATGAATTAAATAGCCGCTCCCACACCCTATATCGCAAATAGAACCTTTGAATATAAAAAAACTCATCAAACAAATTATAGAAATCATTTGTAAAAAAACCATTTTTTTCAATTTTCAAGTCAATCCATTGAATAATTTTTTGCGAGTTACGCAACCCAAACCAAGTTTCACCATTGTCACCGAAATCGTCGAAATTTTCCAATTCTTTTCCATAAAATTCTTCCCAATAATTTTGGTACCTAGTTCTGATTCGGTCAAAAATTCATTTTCACCCATTTGGATTTATTTTTGTAATTGTGATGGAACATAAAACACATGAAAAATAACTACCATCTGCCGGCACCAGAATCACATTAATCAAAATCCATAATAAAGAATTTTAGTAGCGCGTGTTTTCAAAAGTCATTTTTATTTTTAACGGGTGTATTAAATAAAATCACGCAACAACAATGATTGAGAGCTTCATAAATTGTTTATCCTTCAAATTAATACTATTGAAAATTTTTTTATAATTTAATTGGTCAATTTCAGAAAGTTGTTTTGCACTATCATCTCCAGTAATCTTAAAGTAAGTAATCTAGAAAAGACCATGCTTCAAAATTCCATTCAAATAACAAAAACCAAAGTTTTAAACAAAGGAAAAGCAGTTCTAAATTCAGGATATAAGTCAAGTTTCTTTCCCCAAATTCAGTATCATTATTTTTCAATTCAAAAATCTAGACTTGAAAATTTGTTTCTTGCACATTTAATTCAAAAGATGTCGTGTCTAACTTGAGTTGTGCTTTTTCAGCGTCATGTGATGATCAACTGAAAAATGGGATACAAGTTTTTCTATCAATTTTTTTATATTTCCATTATTGTTGTTTTGTTTGAATTTGATTAAAAGTTTAAAATTGATTGAATTCTGTGAAAAAAAGTCATGTCGAGCCAAACCTTTATCTTTAATACTGGCAATACTTTTAACATTGGTGTGATCCAGCCTAAAATATTACAAGATTCGTCGGAAGAGGTATTTTACAATGATAAGATTGATGAATTTAAGATTTTTTTAGATTCTGGAAGGATTGGAAAAAATTTTTAAACATATCAACGAACCAAAATGGAACATTTTCAAATTCGGAGAAAAACAATTGAATCTTTTGGCACCTGATTCAAGTACCAACCATCAAGAACATGATCGAACCAAACTCAAACTTTCTGTCAAACTTTTTTTGTTTCCCGAAATTCTATCGACTGAAGAAAAACACAAAAAAAGTATCTTAGATGAATGTGTGGCAAGTTTATGTAATTCCTTAAAAGTGGATCATATTGATAGTTTGATACTATCAATTCAGACTAAAGATCAAGATGAAGTTTTGTCAAATTTAAAATCTTTATGGTCTGTTTGTGAACAAAATACTGCAATACATTCTTTAGGCACAAGTGATCTGAATGTTCATCAACTAACTAATCTTTACGAGTGGTCTTCCACCATGAAGCCTTCATCAAATCAAATAAATTTAGATGCATGCTGTGACATTCCAGCAGATCTTGCTGAATTTACTAAAAATAATTCTATTCAATTGTTAACACATAATGATTCTACAGGTAAAACTTTATGGTTTTTGCTCTTTATGGTTTTATTTATTTTCAATTTTTCAGCTGATTTTGTTCCAAAAATACGACTGAAAGATTTTTTCGAAGCTAAATTAGAGGCTGGAGTATTCAATAAAATTGAATCAGTGTCGGTCTCAAATTTCAAACGAAATTGGATTGCTCGTTATGTTTTTCTTTTATCAGGTCAAGGTGTTGTTGTTTCAAAAGGCTATATTATTTCTGTTGATTTTTAATTTTTTCTATTATTTATGTTTTAAATTTAATATAAAAAATTCTTTTAGAAAAATAGTGTTTTAAGAGGATTTTTTTTATAATTGTTCTAATTTCTGTGATTGACACTTGATTACAAAGCGTGAGAAAAGAATTTTATCAAAAATTTCTACTGAAATTAATTGTAGCATCAAATTTTTGCAATTATTATTTATTAAGGTTAAATTGAGTTAATTTAAGTTGAACTTTAATAAAAATTTTACTTTTCCATAAAAGAAAAAACCAATTTTAAATTTTTTTTTAAATACAGAAAATTTAAAGAGTTAGCAGAGCTATTCAGTCTGTTATTTTTTCATGGCCAATATAGAATAATCAAGACAATAAATTTCATTTCCTCCAAAACCAAAAGAAGCGATCCATTCTTGAATGTTTGGTTTCCACCAAATTTTACCAATTTGCTCGCTTACAGAGTTTTCTGTTCTCAAAGAACATCTCGCTATGAAATAGTCGGTTTTGTTCTCTACATTCATCTCCAAACATTCATCATGATTTCCAGATTTATGAAGCAAATTTTTTTGACATTTTATGTTTCTTTTTTTGATTGGAACTTCTATGAATTTTTGAAATTTATTCGATGATAGTAGTGCTAATGTTTCGTTAGACACAAATTTATTTTTTTTTAAATGATGAAACCGATTGTATTCCTTCATATGTTTAAATAATATTCCACGCCAATTTCGGCTCCATTTTCTTCTTGGATCAAGGTCTCGTCGTAATCGACGTTTTCGGATTGGTTTTTTTAAATCATTTGACAGAACATCCATCATAGTAAATTGATTTTTTTTTGAGTTTTTGCTAGATTTTACTTGACTTCCACCAAGCACAACATTGTCAGGTAAATCAAAAACAGGTTTTTTCAATTTGATCCACTCATATTTGGTTTTATTGCTTTCGATTAAAATTTCGAAATGATTGAATTGCCACTCATGGTGGTTATGGCTAATTGAACATTTCCCAATAGCTCGAGAATATTTACCAGGAATGATTTGGCCAAACTTATGAGTTCGACAAATGAACAACTCTTGGCCATCTATATCTCTACCACCGGAGAATGGTGCATATTTATCACCAAAGGTTAAATTAAACAAAATTGAAAATTTACCATGATCTATGAAAAAAAAATTAGATTATTGGTTTTTACTTATTTTTTATTTATAAAAATAATTTGAATCTAAAAATAGTTTTAAAAGAATTAAGTTTTTATATTAAAACTTGAAATTCTCGCTAAAGCAGAGTGTAAAGCATTATTTCTATTGAATTTCATTGCGGAACTTTTAAATCAACTTCAGCATTCTAAGATTTATTAAAATTTTTCAATTTTTAAAATAATTAAACAACGTACTTTGCAATTTGGTATTAACGAAAGAAGCAAAGTTTTCTCTAAATCGAACAATTTTTTTCAGCGTTTGTTTTAGAATCTCAAATGCGCTATTCTGATTTTCATCTTTTTTTAAAGCAGATATTTAAAAAAGAATTTCACAACTTTAAACTTACCTTTGGTATTGTCCAATTTGAAACAATTGAAATGTAATACTATGATAACGATGGCATGCAACCCAAAACGTTGCAACAAATTTTTGCAAAACAAAATATTGAACATTGAATATAGTAGAGAAAAAAATTCAATTACAAACAATAAATATTCGAAACTTTATTTCCGAGTTCCATCAAAAAACAAATTTTATTTTCTCAAACACAAAACAAAAACATTGATCCAACATCATTTGTTTTGAATATTTCTCGTTTCTCGGAATCTTTTTTCTTTCGAATGAAACATCTTTAGAAAAACAAACATGAACGATGATTGAAATTTTGATTTTTTTTTTTGGTCTTTTGGATTCATTTGAACTTTGCCATCAATCTCCAACGATTTCTCTCTTTTTGTTTTTTAAATAAAAAAATTTTTTTTAAAAATTATTTGCGCGAATCTGCGACAATCAAATGTATTGCTGTCATTTTTTTTTTTTAGCCTGTTGAAGCATAGATGTAATAATATTTTGGTTGGATGATTGTCTTGTGTTTGTGTTTTGTTTTTGTTGGCTGTGAATGGCTTCTGAAACTTTCTTATGGTTCTCAACTCTCTCTTTTGAAATATTTTTCTTATGAACATTAATCAGTAATATATTTTGTTTTTCTGTTGTTATTAAGGTGACATTCAAATGTGTTTTCTCTTCTTTTTTTGTTTTGTTTTGATGACACCTGGATTTTTTTTATTATTATCGTTTTCTTCGTTGTTGTTGACACAATAGCACCACGTGCAATTATGCTCCAACAACTGCAATTTTTTTTTTCTATGGAACCGTTTATTTTCACGCTGTTAATGGTTTATCTTGTTGTTGTTGTTGATTTCTTCTCTAATTATCAATTAGTTTTAGTGTTAGCTTTAAATATTTTTTTATATATATTTTTTCTATATGTTCGATTAATTTAGTTTTATCATTGATCAGTTTGTTAAATTCGCGATGCTCGCTCTAAAAGGATCAAATTTATAATCTACCGATGAGAGAGTTTTCACAAAAATAGATTCCAAATATTAAAATTTTCATAAGAAAAAGAAAAAGATGACGATCATCTCCATCATCATAATGATGATAATAAATAGTTTTTTTAAATAAAAAAAAAATCCAAAGTTCAAAGCTAAATATGAAGTGTTGCAGTATTTGTTTTCAGTTATTATCATCATTCTCATTATAAGCTTCGAGAGATGTTTTTTTTTTTTTTTGTCACACACACACCGATAGAAATAATATAATTACGTTGTGTTTCATTATCGTTATTGCAATCTAACAACACACCGAAAACTAAATTGACCACATCTTAATTGTCTTTGTTCAGTGTCTCAATGTAAATGGATAGTGCTTGCTTGCTTGCTTGCTTGCTTGTATTCTATCACTTTATTATATTTTTTTTTTCCTGGCTTCTTCTCCATATCAATTCTTTCGAGTTAAAACAGAGTTTTTTTTCTTGTTAATCGTTATCAACCTTTGATGATATTGAGACGATGTGAAAATGACAACAACAAGAAAGCCTTAAGTGACACCAACCTTGAACATTTTTTTTTTGCGAAACAAAAATGGCCTAGTAACACACACACACACACACACACCAACACACAGTCGATTCAAATTATTTAAAATGACGTTATTATTTTAAAAAAAAAAAGTGAAATTTTCAGAGCTTGAGCGAAAATTCGACTAAATTCGAGCGATTTTTTTTTTGCTTAGAATGTTTCGGAGCCAAAACTCGCAACCAAAATCTTGATGTTTGTGGAACGCATTCGTTGTACGACTCTTCTTATTCAGGACGGTCAAATTTGGTCGTTAAAAACTCAGATTTTTTTGAAAACGCGAAATTTTAGTTTAAAATTTTTTAATAAATCAATAAAAAGTGGTTAATTCCGAATCGTTACATATATTTATTAGAAATTTCATTTTTTTTATATTTAAATGTTCTCATTCTATATCCATTAAAAACCCAGATGAAGCATCAGAAAAAAAACTCTCTAAATTTAATCGTGTGTTAATTACAATTGAATAAATCTGGTCAAACAATCATTCGGAAAAATAGATAGGCTATCGAGGCATTGATAAAAAACACAAGAATCACCAATTTTTGACGATTCAGCCAATTTATGAAGTTTGGTGACCACAAATAAAGCAATGGATTTCGTGACAATCGTTCTCTGTATTCTTGTTCAATTCGTCTATGTTCTCTTTGTTGATGAGATAAATAGGAAACCTCTTCACGAGACATAATTGGCTTGTTTATTTGTTTTGAAACATTGGCTTGTAGTGATGGTTTTCGTTTGAAACCACCAGACGAACCACCTCCGCCACCTCCTCCCGATGATTGTGGAATCGGTACTCGATACAGTGAAGCTGTACGAAGATGTCGGACACCTTCTGTTTCATTATTACTTTCATCAATTTCGTAGTTGATGTTCATGTTGTTAACATTGTTGGCCATCCTATTTTTCAACCTGGCCATTGATGGAATTTCTTGGAAATTAGATTTTGGCGGCATTTTTATATTATTTTCTAATGGTGGTTTTGGAATCGGTGATGGTGAACTAATGGACGGTGTTATGGATTGGGGATAGCGCGGTGGAGATGGCGAAGAAGTAGGTGAATAATTTATTGAAAAGCCACTAGACGATGGGCTAGTGAATTGATTTCGTGAATTGACATATCTGGCTGATATTGACGGTTCTGGCGTTTCATTTCTTTGGTAATGGTCAAAGTGATCAATAAATGCTTGTGAGAATGGATCTTTCCCATGATGTGGTGTCTGTGGTGACTGGTCTCTAATTCCTTGAGAGTGTTGTGGGTATAAGTAACGATTAGGCTGAGGACTATTCGGAGAAAAACCATAACCTTGCGTTTGATGCATTGGTTGAGGAGGAAATGGATGATGTTGTTGGTGTTGTTGCTGATGATGATGATACGGCATTTGCAATGAACTATTCTGATTCATCATTTGAGTTCGAAACGAGCCTCTTCGACCGCCAAATGGTTCGTTGTTTGGCTCTAGAAATTGTCGATTAGCTTGTTGAACATTTGGAGAGTTGAGATTGTTGTCGAACATCATGGGTTGACCTTCACGGAAACGACGAACTTGTGAAAAGTCTGATAGCCTTCTTCGGAGTGGAGCAACAGAAACTGGACCTGTACCAGCTAGATCACCACCTCCATATTGTTTGGCTATAATGATTGCCATTTGAGAATCGTTCTGAGCAGAACTTGCGGAATAATCTGCTTGCTCGCTTTTTGATCTGGCAGTTGCAGTTCTCGAAGCAGCGATATCAGATTTTTGCAACGCTATTTGTTGCGCCCTCTGAGCAGCCAAAACAGCTGACTCGATTCTCTCTCGAAGTTTGGCACTTCTCATCATGAACAAATGTTTTTTACGAATATTCGTGACAAGCATGTTGTTTTTGTATTTTCCTTCTTCTCGTGTTCCATCAGAAAATGTTGTCACTCCATAACCATATTTTTTATTATTATACCATTCACCTGAATATCTGAGACCATCGGTTCGTTCACAAATTCCGAATCCGCATCTTTTATCGTTTTTCCATTCGCCATAATAAGTTTCAACAGTACTCGGATCTGATATTTCACCATCTTGCGTTAGAAAACTAGCATTTGAACCGAGCTCTTGTTGTGAAGAATTTATTTCTTTTGATCCCATACTTTTTGCCTCAGAATTTTCGCGGGAACTTCTCAATGATGGTGATTGGGATTTTTGATTACGCTGACTACGAACATCAAGATCACCAGTGGAACGTTGTTTTCTGAGTCTAAGGCCTTTCAAAAAGCCTCCAGTCAAAGATGAAGAAGACTGTGTTTTTTCAACTAAAGAGTTGCGTCTTTTTGAACTTGCAGCTGCCTGATGGTTTGGTGAAACTCTTGCAACTAGAACGAAACCTCCGCGAACTGCATCTCGATGTTCGGCTTGTTGGAAAGCAGCATCCTCATTTTCAGTATCCAACGATTGAAGTGATGCGTGCTTCATGCCTGGATTGTTTTGGTTGTTGGCCATTTTAGTGATAGTTGAATGACCATACGGTGCGGATGCTCTCACACCATAGCCATGTCTCATGCCACGAAGCCATTGTCCTAAGATGATTAATGAAAATATCAATTTCAGAAGAAAAGAAATCAAACAATACCTTGGTATGTTCCACTATCAGCATACGTTTCTGAACCATAACCATCTTGAAGACCATTTGCCCACGTTCCTTCATATCGAGCATTCGATAGCAAGCTTGCTCGAATTCCGTATCGACCTTTATAACCTTGAGTCCATTCACCTTTGTAAACCCATTTACCCCTATACTCGACTCCCAATCCATGACGTTTTCCGTTTTGCCATTGACCTTCGTAAGTTGCTCCCGAAGGCCATTTATAGACACCACTCACTTCAAATCCATAGTGCCAAGAGCCGGCATACTCGCCTTGTCCCTTAGGACCGGTGCATATGCCATGGCCATGAGCTTTTCCATCATGCCACCCTCCACAATAGGTACCACCATCGTCAAAATCAAATCTTCCACCACCGATGACAGCCGGACCGCTTGGCAGATTGTTTTGTTGCTTCAAAAGGTTTGCCTCTTCATTTGGATTGTCTGAATTGTTCATTATTGCCGCGTTAGGTTTAGAAACATAGTTTTGTGACATGATCAAATATTAGGGAATGAGTTGAATTTCAAAAAATATTTTCTTCTATTAAATAATGTGTTGAGCAAAAAAGTTTTTCAAAAAAAAACCAAACAAAACAAAATGATTCCTTGATTCAACGATTCAGCATCACTTTAACTTTGATTGGAAAAATTTAATTTAATTAAAAAAAAACATTATTTTGTGCAATCTGTAAAGTTTTTTTTTTTTTTTAAATTATTTAAGAAAAATTGAATCTAAATATTGCTTCGATATTGCTTCAGTTTTTTCTCTCCAAACACTTTAATCTGTTTGATTGAAACTTTAAGAATTTTTCTGGAATTTTATTGGAATTCAAAAAAGTTCAATCGTAGTAAACTCAAGAAAAAGAAGAAGCTAAATCGGTTGTTTTTTTCAATGATTGATATTGATTTGAAAGAGCCAATTCTCTAGCAAAGCTGAGGAGAAAACACAAGGTTTCGATCCTCTCGACTACTTTAATCTGTCCTGTTCTATCATTGTTTCGGATTTTTTCATCAGAAAATGTGTGACTTTAAGTGTTAACACGGATATAGCGAGTGAGCGAACAAGCGAACGACATAAAAAATACATTACAGTTTTAATTCGCTCTAAAATTAACTTTTTTTTTTACTTTCCATTCTCAACCCTAGAGATAACCAAGAGAAAAGAAAACAATTTCTTTGATGAATACGGTGAAGTGAAAAATTATTCTAAAAATATTAGCACTTTTTCACTGATCCATCGTCAGCATACATTATTCGACAATGCCTGCCTTCAAGCTCGATCATCAAAATGATGTTGTTTTCGAAGTTACCACTACGACTCTTTTCACAATGGCAGTGAAACTTTTACAGAAAAAAAATACGATTCTCAAATCTCTTTGCCACTATCGGAAATATCTCTTAAGAAGAATGTTAACGAAGAAGAAATTCAACAGAATCCTAGAACTCTCTGTGGGATTTTTTTTTCTTTGTTTTCTATTGCATACGTCGCATAACTTAATATTTATTTCATGTCATCAAAATCATTTCGAAAAGTGAGTGATTTCGTTTACGGGCAGACGAATGTTGTTGCGCCGATACGAAACTTTCTTCCTATGAGAGAGAGAAAGATAATAATTTTTTTTTTTTTTGTTCAACCAGCATTGACGTATTTCTTGTTCTAGGAGATTCATTCATACTCATTGAAATAAAACAGTTAAAACTCTGTGTTTCTAACCCTAACCTTATTTTTTTCGTTCAAACAGAAAGGTCGCAATTGAATTTTTTTTTTTTTTTGAAAGTTTTTTTTGAAAATCAGTTCTGGGCACTTACTTTAGGTTGCAAAAGTGATAGGTTAATAAACAAAGGAAATCATTCAATAATTTTGAATGTTAAATTTAAGAAAATTTTTAGAAATTTTATTGTGAAAACAGTCGAGGAGAAAAGGGAAGAATTCGGAAATTTTCAATCTTTGTACCGGCGGAAAACATTGAGAAATAAAAAAAACGATTTTTTATTTTAGAGCGAATAGAACTAAAAATCACTAAATGAAATTTGAAGCAGAACTAGCTGAAATCATTCCACCAATTTGGTTCATCAAGATGGATTTTGTCATTTGAAACACTTTTGGAAATAGGCGAAGCAACAAGAGAAAAAAAACCTCAAAGAATCGAACTGGCACTGGAAGTGTTTCAGCAAGTGTGGTAGCAGCAACAACAATCAACAATCAGATTTTTTTTCAGAACAAATCGAATTGACGAAATAGGCATTCCATTAGGATGGTGGTGTTGGTGATGAGTGTTGTTGGTTGGATGTTGGTTAACACACTGTGAGTGTGTGTGTGTGTGTTTGTGTGAATTCTCAGTCGGAATTCATCAGCCAAAAAATTGAAAGCTTAATAAAACAGAAGAAACATTTGCGATATCAAAATAACTGGTGGCATAGTAGTATTGGTAGCATCCGCTTTTTTTTCGTTCAACTTGAACGATTCAATTTCTTTTCGTGATTCTTTTTGTGATTAAAAGCTTGTTTGAAAAGAATTTTATGTTCTACAGCAATATTCTTGATGTTTGTGTTAGTCAACAAGATTTAGCTTCTTCTTCTTCCTATTCAATTCTTATTCATGATATTGTTCAAGAAAAACAAATACACAGAGCAACAAGAGCAGAATAATAAAAAAAAAAACAACAACAACAATATAATCATACAAAAGCTGAGTTTTATTATTATCGAAAAAACTATTCTTGATACGAAGAAAAAATAGGTGGTGTGCAACAAATGGAAAACTTTTCTACTTATTCTTGCTGGTTGTCATTGAAAGATGCCAAAGATGAGAAGGATGATGATGATGATGAAGAAGAAAGAAAGAAAAACACAAGAATAATCTTAATTTAAAAGAGTTATTTTCTTCATTTACCGGAATCCTTACAATCGATTGATCGTGGATCAAAAAAAAAATAGTCCAAGAACAGATTACTGAAACTTCATTCTAAAAAACATTGATTGATAGTTTTTAAAAGAAATTTCAAAGTAGAAAATGATGATGCTTGAATTCTTGTGGAAAGTTTTCCGTCAGACGATAAGGAGATACATACACGACGCTACATAGCCAAACATAAAGTGCATCGTCTAAAAAACAAATCATTTAGCAGATTTCATCAAATCCATATAGTCTCGATGGCCAAAAAACACAAATAGTACAGTTTTTTCGTTTCCAGTGTAAAGCTTATCTGGAATCTTTTCTGTTTTGAAGAATTTT
This sequence comes from Octodonta nipae, assembly GCA_034190945.1. Taxonomy (NCBI): domain Eukaryota; kingdom Metazoa; phylum Arthropoda; class Insecta; order Coleoptera; family Chrysomelidae; genus Octodonta; species Octodonta nipae. Next base: position 156,979 of record JAVLUE010000216.1, on the reverse strand, counting down.
TTTTTCAATCACAATTTGATTTTGAAATACATTCATCAAGAGACTAACCAAACAAAACCTTTAGTCCTTAGAATCATAGATATTTAGGTTTGCTGTTTTTCAATTTCGCAAGCTTAAAGTATTTCATTATTTGTTTTTTTCAATTAATATTAAAAAAAATTAAATAATGAAATACTTTTAAGCTTGCGATTAATTGAAAAATAAAATTGACGGCGTAATATCATCGTTTATTTCTTAATTTATTTCATAAAAATGAAATAACCAAATACAAGTGTTGGCTCTGGTTATTATTATAATATTCGAGAAATTCCTGTGTTGAAATTGAATTTCAAAATTATTAACAGCGAAAACTTGAACAGTTTTTTTGTTACCGGCAAGATTCTCAAGCTACTAAAAAGTTTGTTTTTAAATTGAAAAAAGTTCAAATTTATTGATTCATCGCAAGTAATAGAAATTTTCAGCAATGCTACTGTTTATCTGTATCAAACAAAAATTATTAACTCAAAATTAATTAATTTAATAAATCATAGGTTACGGTTTTTTAAAATATTGTTTGGTTCGCGGGACAGCCCTAGATAGAATCAATGGTTTCAGTCAACCCAGCTAGTCAAAGGTTTAATGATGATCCATTTGATTAATTCGTTAAAATTTGTTCTTCAAATTATTGAAAATTTCAAAAAAGAAATCTTAAAAACTTTTTAGTTTTTGAGAATTGATAAGCTGCTTTGCTATTTAAATTTTTTATCACTAGATGTCTATCAAAACAAGTTGGAAAAGTAAATAAAAATTTTTTAAAATTTTTTTTTGTGGTTATTTTCGCGTCGTATTTCGTATCATGTCAAAGTTGATAAGATTTCAAATCAATTAATTTATTTATTAAATTGATGAAATTATTAATCAAATAAAGAGAGAGAAAAAGAAAAATCACTTTTTTTTGATTAAAAGCGGGAGTAATAGTTTAATTGGAAATCGATTCAGTAATATTGATATTGATTGAAAAAAGTTCGTGCACGAAAACCTTAAACAGTGGGATTTTGCTGGGGAAGAAGAAAATAACTGATGATAGAAAAATCGATAATTTTGAAATGAAATTTGAATTGATGCCTTGATGAAGTGAGAAGAATCTTCTGTAAAAAGAATCTATTTCCAACAAGTAAGATTTTTTTGTTTGTTTAATATTCTCTAATACTTATAAGTAGGGTTTGCCGAATATATTAGTCGTGGATTTTTTCTTTGGATTTTTCGCCAAACCTAGTCAATTATCGGGAATCATTTTATAAAGTAATAATTTTCAGGTCATTTCGGTGAGACCGGGAGAGCGAAAGAGAGTAATTAGTACACAACCTGTTAAAAAATTGATTACTCTCGATTTCGACAACATTTGGTGCCTTGAAGTTTCCCAGAAAAAAACCAGGCTTCAAGTTTTTTGTTGTTGTTGCATGAATACAACAAAAGATTTAACGAAAGGAGAAAAAAAAATTTACGAGGTGATTCATGCTTGAAGGAGCAATAAATTAATTGATCAAAAACTTTTTTAATTTTAAAAGTTTATTCAATCAATTTAATAGTTCCATCATTAACATGCTAAATGAAACTAATAGAACGAAAAAAAAATCTTAAAATAAATTAAACAAAACAAAAAAATGCACAAAAATGTCAATTATAAAGTACAAGTCAAATAGTTCGTTTGAAAATAATTAATTTTGTTACACGTTATATATTAAATCCGTGTTAGTATAGTGGTCAGTATCCCCGCCTGTCACGCGGGAGACCGGGGTTCGATTCCCCGACACGGAGTTTTTTTTATTATTATTCTAATAATTTATTTTATTTTTTTGAATTCTATTTTTAAAATGGAAAACAAATTTTCGATGAGAAAGAAAAAAAAAGAAAAGTTTCCAGAATTGATGGAACTGTTCTTTTTTATTAGGAAACAATCCTGCCAATACATCTATTTTTAAACGTGTGTGTGTGTTGTTGTTTTTGTTGAACAGTCTTGTTGCTTTACTAAACGCAAAACCCAAACATCACATTACAAACAAAATGATTGCATTCTGTTGGTGGTTATGGAGGTTCTTCTTTTACTGGTGTTCTTGTGAATCCTCTCCAATACCAGAATCTTGATTGTTTGAATTTTTCCACTCTTACCACCACCAGCATAATCATCATCATCAAAACACCAGCAGAAAAAACGCTGCTACAGGATTTTTTTGGTTTTTGAAGTTTAATGCCAAAAATATTGTCGTTTTTCTTTTTTTTTTTGTAACAAAACACATTGCCAATCGCAAGCTCTAATTATTATTTGTCAGTAGAGAAAACAAAAACATCAACAAGATTCAAACGAAAAAATAAAATGGCTGGTAAATTTAAAATTAAATTTTCTAAAAGAAAAAGCTGTAATTTTAATTTTTTCTGGTTTTCTAGAACAATCATTGAACAGTTTTGAAGATCTTTTAGTCGGATCATTGATGCCATTCATTCAGTTGAGCAATCAGATTGGTGATCTGGTGGCTCAACAAGCTCAACTCACTTTGGAGGCTTTCAAAGCTCAACGTCAGTTTATTGAGTTTGCTTCGAAATCGTTGAAACCGTCAAGTGATTTGGAGTTGGTTAATTTATTGAAACCGATCTCCGATTTGATTACCAAAATTCAAGTAAGTCAATTGGTTTAATGTTGGCAATCAAATTTTCTCCAAAAAAATTTTGTTGATTTCAAAAGGAAATTCGTGATAAAAATCGAAAACACCAACAGTTTAATCATCTATCGGCGTTAAGTGAAGGGATTGCCTCATTGGGTTGGATTACAGTCTCGCCAACTCCGGCACCTTACGTCAAAGAGATGACGGACTCTAGTCAATTCTATACCAATAAAATTTTAGTGGAATTTAAAGATCAACCCGACAAGGCATTCCACATTCAATGGGCTAAGTGTTGGATCCAGTTTTTAACTGAACTACAGAAGTATATTCGTCAATACCATACTACGGGTTTGATTTGGGCAGGAGTGAATACTGCTGGTCCCGCACCTCCACCACCACCACCTCCTCCATCATGCCTTGATTTAGATTCGAAATGTTTGAATACTGATAAATCGATAGACGATGCCAGAGCCGCATTATTCGCTTCAATCAACAAAGGCATGGACATTACCAAAGGTCTTCGTAAAGTTACTGACAATGAAATGACTCACAAAAATCCAACTCTACGTACTTCCAGTGTGGTGCCAGAGAAAGAGATGAAAAATCTTTCATTGGGGAAAGAAAATCAAAAACCCATCTCCGCCAAAAAACCGGAAAAATTTGAGTTAGATGGAAAAAAATGGATTGTCGAAAACATGACTGGGAAAAAAGATTTGATGATAGGAGAGACTGAAATGAATCAATCCGTACAAATTTATCAATGTGATGATTGTGTGTTGACCGTCAAAGGGAAAATTAATTCAATCACGGTTGATCGATGCCAAAAATTTGGCTTGGTTTTCGATAGCATCGTTTCATTCGTAGAGTTCATCAATTCTAAACAAATTAAATCTCAAGTGCGTTAAATTAAATCAATAATAATAATAATAATAATACTAGTAATAACTCACCCCATAAAATTTATTTAATGATCAATCAATTCATTTATTTATTTTTACTGTATTTCAATTTATTTTTATTTCTTCTTCAATTACCAATATTATGAAGGCAATGGGAGTGATTCCAACAATAACAATCGATTGTGTAGACACCATTGATCTGTTTCTGGGAGCTCAATCGATGAATGTCGAAATAATCAGCTCGAAAAGTTCGGCGATCAATGTTTCAGTGCTCGACAACAAAGCAGAATTCGTAAGAAATTAGTGTTTATAGTTTTGATTCAAATCATTTTCTAATTTTTTTTTGTGAAAGGTTGAACATCCAATACCAGAACAATTGAAATCAACTTGGAATGGGAGAGAATTCCTAACCGAAGCTATCAAGAAAAATTGATTTTCTTCATTCGAAAGCAGAAAGCAAAAAAGATCTAATCTAATTTGGAATTCAAGTTTTTCTCTTTTTAAACTTGTTGTTGTCGATATTTTTCATTACTGATTTTTTCTGTTTCGGGTATGAAGGAAAAAAAATTCTTTGCTTGAAATAAGAAGGAAAATTGAATGTCGAAGAAAACAAAACTCTTGTAAACTTTCAGTTTTACTTTTTCTGTTTTATTTGTAATGTATTGTTGTTGTATTTGTTATTAAATTTTTTCAAAATTAAAATTTTGTTTTTTTTTTTTAAACAGTCGATTCAGGCAATTTTTTTTTCAAGCCAGTGTTGTGTCATTTTAAAATTTCAATGTGTGTTCGAACGATAGACAATGTTGTTCGTGTCGTTTTGACACAATGCTATTTCCGAGAAGTGGACCGAAGCAAAAAAAAAAAAAAATAACAAGGCTCAAAAATCATTTGGTTTGAGCATCGTTGCTTCATCCTTGACTTGCTACACAGTGATAATCGAGCCGAGAAAATTGAAAAAAAAACTGAAACATCTTTATTTTAAAGATATTATTTTTTAACAATTAATGACATCAAGATGAAGAAGAACAAGTCGAACAACTCGAAAAAAAACAAATAATTAATGATTTAGCTGGAAAAAACTAAAAATTGAAGTTTTTTTCTACATTGTGTAACATGTAATTGCGATTAATTCATCAAATAGTCGGCCATTTTTCAAACTAAAATTTTCACTAACTCAAGTCAATTTGAACCCATTTCGATTATCGTTGACCAAAGAGAAAAAAAAACTTGAACACTGGAATACAGATACATTTAGATATTTGAATATTTGGAGCTTATCTGCTTCGATTAGAAATAGTTGTTTAAAAATAATAGTCGAATGAGTTTTCTCCTATCATGCAAACTTCAAGATATAACTTGATTAATGTTAGCTAAACTAGATATCCTAGCATGTGATTCTCAGTGTCACGAGTTTTAGTTTTGAAAAATAAATTTCGATTTGTGTTTTGGAGTTTTGCCAAAAATCCAAAAAAGCTACAAAAAATCTAGGCAAAATTTTTTCCAAATATTAATAAAATGATAAATATATGGCGTTTATGAATAAATAATAAAAATAAAAAATTTTAAAATTAAACAATAAAAACCCTAAGAATTTCTCTCGTTGTTGGGGGTTTATTTTTCTGATACATTTTTAATATTCAAAAAATGCATTCGTGGCTTGTTTTGAAAGTTTTTTTTAAATTTATGAGAATTTTAAATTAAATACAGGGTGTTTCAAAAAAATGTATACACACTTTGAAACTTCCATAGCAAAAAATTTCTCTCGTTGTTGGGGGTTTATTTTTCAAAAAAATTAATTCTTTTTTCAAGATAAAATTCCGACACTTTTTAATATTCAAAAAATGCATTCGAACGGTAATAAATAAGTTTCTTTCGAAGTTTGAAATGTGTTTTGAAAGTTTTTTTAAATTTATGAGAATTTTAAATTTAAATATTTTGGGAAAAAAAAGTTCATTAATTAAAAATTGATCAGCTTTGAAAAAAAAATATTTGAACTAATTGTGTTGTCTTTTCAGAAAATATTCCTGAAAAATTATTTTTTTGCTGAAGTCAAAATCCCATAACAATCCCTTTCATCAAGTCAAAGTGGAAATGTTGTTTCCTTTCTCAAAAAAAAAAACAAATGCAAATTTTTTTCAAAGTCAAACCTTGAATTTCCACAGAAATGAAACTATTTTTAGATTTTATGTGGCTTATTAAATTTGAAAACAAAAATCAAATTCGCATCACAAATATTTTTTTCTCGATCTTTTCGAATCAGTCGACCAATTGAATTTCCAACAACCTCACAATCGAATCACAAAAATAATTTTCTAAATTGCAATTACATAAGCTTCAAATAGACCTCCAAACTGGAAATGAAATTAAAACCGAAAAAAAACAAGTCAAAGAATTACTCGTTTGAGAAATTAAAAACAGAGAAAAAAAACTTTCAAATTATTTTTCTTTCATATGAAATAGAAATAACAATTCAACCTAAATTCATTTGAATGTTTTCTGTCTATAATTTTCAACCTCTATTCAAAATTGAAACAAACTAGCAAATCGACTATTACATTAGATTCTAGTCACTAGAATACAATACAATACAACACAATGAAGTATATAATATAATAACACAAATAATAAAAATATATAAAATCATTAGAGTAAAAAAAAGAGCTAAACTACTAAATCAACTATATACAAAGTTGTAAATTGAAAAAAAAAATAAAAGTGAAAATGAAAGCTTTAAAAAAAATTAAAATTAACCAACCAAAAAGATCAAAAACTCAAAAATCGAGAATAAATTAAAGAGATCTGTCTTTGTGTGTGTATGTGTGCCGAATGCGCTATTGTTCGAATTTCGAGGTTTTCATGAATAATCCTGGTGTTTTATTCTTTTTTTTTAGATTTAATTCAACAATCAATTCGAAGAAGAAAAAAATCGAATTTAAAATGAGGAAAAAAATCTAAGTTTTTCTTTTTACTGTTGTTTTTTCGATTCTCGAAAAAAAATGAGAACAGAAAAAAACGATAATGAGAGAAAAAGAATCCAAAATCTGTTGTTTTCATTCGATTGAATTTGTGTGCATCCATTCGAGAATTGAGTTTTTCTATCTTTTTTTCTGTTCAATGAATGAATGCTTTGAATTGTTTGAAAAAAGTTTTGTCGTTTACTTGGTTTACCAAGAGAAGAAAAAAATACTAAACTCTTGTACTTTGAATGAGTTAAAACAACGACAAAATTTTTAAAAGAATTTCTTTTGTTTTGTTTTTTCGATTTTATTCAATTGAATCGAAAAAAATTAAGTAAATTTTAATAAGTTTTTATCGAGAATCGATAGAATGGAATTATTTTTCAATATCACTTAGTTCCAAACAACACCATCAAAGGCAAATTTTTTCAAGATTTCAAAAGTGTGTTGTTTTTTTTTCTTTGAAATTGAGTTCTGTTTTTTGAAAGGCTTATTTTTTCCAAATTTCAAATTGCGAAAAAAACTTGAAAAAAGATTTATTCTGAAAAAAGTTTTCAGCAAAGAAACTCCGAGAAGCACTTTATCAACAGAAACAAGCTCGGTAAAATTAAGGATGAAAACAACAAGAAAAAAAGTAGAATAAGATAGTTGAAGCGATTTTTTAATGTTGCGAAAAAAAAGATTTAATTTTTATAAGTTCAAGTGATATCAATTGAATATAAAAATTTATTTTCTTTAAATATTAAATTAAACTTTCAACTCATTTACTCAGCATTTCAGTATAAAGATATAAATTTTATAAAAATGATTTTTTTTCTGTTTGGACTGCAAAATTAATTTCAAATTCATTTTTCAACCCACAAAAACAATAATATAGTTTCATATCGAAAGAACTTTATTGTTTTGTTTCCTGGTTATTGTTTGTTCAATTTTAAATTTATATAACACAAATTTTTATGAAAACTTTTTTTGAAAAAAAAAACAGTCTTTTTCAGAGAATTGCATATCAAACAAAATCGATTAATGTTAATTATTGAACGATCAGTTTATCATAAATAGAGAATTTCGTAAGCTGTTAGTATTTATTTAAAAAAATTTCATTTTAATTTAAAAAAAAAAAAATTCTATTGTAGCTTAAAGCTAGTAACTTTAAAAGTTTTTGAACACTTTTTTTAACAATCAGATTTTAAACTAAACGTTAAACACAAAAACCACGTTTAAATCAAAAATATTGTCAATGCCTATTAAACATGAAAATTTGGCTCACCTAACCACTAATTTTATTTCTATATAAAATTTTTAATTTCAAATTCATACAAAACAGATTTTCAATTTTTTTAGATGATTTTTGTTCGAGATAGCACAAAAAAAATTTTAATTTTAAAAAGATAATCAATTTAGATAATGAGATATTGATTATAATTTGCACAGCCTGAAAAAAGCTATTTTAATTCAATTGAAGCTGAGAGAGAGAATAATTATCTATTTTTAGTTCAAATTCCTGAAGAATTTTTTTTATAATTATCAATTTTTTATAAACATGCGATGAATAACAACTGATGATGCATAAAAACTTTGGCGTTTCATAGAAAAACATGATGCACGAAAAAAAGATTGAAATTTTTTTACTAATAATATTTTCATCATATTCCAGCATATCAGCAGAAAAAAGAAAAAAAATTTAGTAAATAAATGATTAAAATTTTTTATTCATTACTATTTCTTTGTAAAAATAAAAAAATAAAAGCGTTTTACAATTTTTTTTTATATAAAAACTATTTTAACGTAATTTTTCAACGTTGTTTATATTCAAGCGTTTGAGTTCATAAGTATTGGTATGTATTTCAGACATCAACTTTGTCAGCCAAAAACATATTTTATATTTTAGTGTAAGATGTTTTTGTCCTTGAAGTTCTACGAAAAAAAGCCCAAGTTTTCAATTCTTTGAAGATCAAAGTTTTTAATATAACTTCGCATTCTAAAAATAAACTCAAGTGTCTGTAGCGTGTGTGTGTGTACCTCAACTTTTGAAAAGTTTGAACATAAATTTGAATTCATTTCTGTTGTGTGGTGACTAGTTCTTTACAAAAGATCACTCTAGTATTTTAAACAGAGCTTATTTTACATTTGTCATTTTGAATTGAAAGAAATATTAACTTTAAGATTTTTTTTTAAATTCTAAACTGCTAAACTCATTTCCATACACAATGACAGATGATTTTTTTTGTTGCATAATTATTTATTTGCTAGTTCTCTAAAAAAAATTGACAACTTGCATTTGAAAAATCAAAAAAAAAAAATTTGATGAGGCGTTAGATTTGAATGGCTTGTTCATGGTGATGATTCAAAAAAAAGATTTTGGATTTCAAACAAAATAAAATTTTTCAAATGGCAGAAAAAAACAGATAAATTTAGTTTTTCTCGAACATTGAATTTGATAATCGATTTTTGCGATCAATTGACCATTCAAAACTTGACAATTTAACACCTTTTTGAAATCTTGAATTTTAATTTAAAAGGAAAAACTAATAAAAATATGTCAATAAAATTCCAATGTGAATTTTTTGAGCTATTACTCATATCTTTAAATCTTTTTTTTCAATAAAATACAAAGTTAATCAAACTAGATTTCTTAGATTTGATCGAGAAATTTTCGAAAACTTGAATATCTTTGAAAAAGAATCAAAAACTTTTTATTTGATTTCGTAAGTTTAAAAAAAACTTAATTGAGAAGTGCTAATATTCATCATTATTAAAAAAGCTGAAGTAAACATTGAATTTTTCAATAAAACTTTAAACTAAGTCAATAAACTTAAAAAATAATTTTTTTCTCATCAAAAAAAAAAAATTTTTTTACAATTAGTTTGAGTAAAATTTTGAAAAAAAAATTATATATTAATTTTTAAGCTCATATTTTATCAAGCTGACATTTAAATTTAGTTGAAAATAGATGTCCAACAAAAAGTTCAAAATCAAAAATTTAATTTAGTTTTTTTCAGTTGGTTTGTTTGTTTGTTGAGGAAATAAAATCAAGAAAAAAGTAAAAAATTTTATTTTTTCTCAAAAAAAACGATAGATCATTATCAATCATTGAAAATGAATAAATAAAATAAAATGAAAAGAAATAAATATGAAATTTGAGAATAAATATCTAATCTAACATCAAATTTAATATGGGTTTCGTATTTTTCCGAAATGCCGAGATTTCATGTTCTGAATGTAAATGTAAGAATTGTGTTCCTGAAAAAAAGTGATTGCACTCAAAATTGAAAACTAAGTAAATTGATGTTTTTTTTTAAATTGAAGTTTTTTTTCAAATGCTGTTCTCTTTCTTTGTAGCTATAGAAAAAAAACTTTATTCAACATTTTTCAAGAAATAGAAGAAAATTTTTCAAAATAATTGAGAAATGACAGCGTGTTAAAACTAAATCAATAATTATATTTTACATTATTTTTTTTATAGATACAAGACAAATGAACTATGGCTTATTTTTATAACAAGCGTAATGATTGAAAAATAAGCTGAAATCTTATTTAAAATAAATTTTATAACTTGAAAATGTCAGAAAGTCAAAGCCTAACAAAATTAAATTCAAAATAAAAAAATTAAAACGAAAATTTTGAATGAGCTATTAAAATACTATCAAACAAAACTGTTGGATAAATTTCATTGAAAATATATATTTTTAACCTTCAAAATAGATTTTTTTATATTCTTGTCAAGCTGACAAAAAAAAAATTAAGTTGAAAAAAAAATTGAAAAATGTTTGATTTTCATTTTTTAATATTTATAATCAAATAAAATTAGATTAATATGCAAAAAAAACAAAATTACCAATACACCAAACAAACTAAACTAACGTGTTTATTTTGTTTCTTGTGTTTTTCAAAAAAAAAAAATTAATATTTTTTGTTTAAATAAATTTAAATGTTTGACAATAAAAAGTGGCAACAATAAATCAAAGAAAGTAGAAACAGAAGAGAAAAAAAAACAAAAAAACTTGTGTGACACATTATCCATTAAAAAAATGAGGCATTGAATTAAAATATTTTAAATTCAGCAATCAAATGTGGCAGAATTTTTTCTGTAAAAATAACTTTTGTTTTTTTTCAAATTTAATTTTAACATTAATTGAATAAAAATTTCAATACTATTTCTTTTTTTTGAGAAAAAAACTTCATTCAAAAATACTTCATTTCTTTTTTTCAATATATAATTCATAATGTATGATAATGTTCATATCTAGGTATTTCTGTTTTTTTTAACTAAAAAAATTTTAGGTTGCAAATTGAGTTTCAAACCTTTTCTCAAACTTGAGACATTCGAAATGTTTTATTCACCAAGTTGGTGAATATAGTTGATCAGCTCTAATTGAATTGAAACTCTAAATATTTTTTTTTTTTTTAAACAAACAAAAATCAAAGCAAATTCATGAAACTAGAAAAAAAATCATTTTCAGTTTCAGGATTCAATGAGAAAAAAAATGGAAAAAAATATCTTTTTCAGTTAATGAACATTGAAATACATTTTTCTCTTGTTTAATATAACCTGCAGCTTCTTTTTTTTCTGAAAGTTGAACATCTTTTTCCTGTTCAGAGCTGTTTTCCTTAGTTTTTTTCCAGTATTTTGTTCCTGTAGTTAATAAAACAGAAAAAAAATGTAGTGGGTTGAATTTCTTGTTGTTGCAAAAAGTGTGCTTCGATGCATTTTCTTCTTCAACATTAAATGTAACTAACGTTTTCTTAAACTGAAAAAAATTTAAATATTAAATTTTCTCTTCTACAAAACTTAAGCAAGAAAAAACATTGAGAAAAAAAGAGAATTTTCAGTTAATGATTAACGATGATGACATAGACACTCTATTTTACGAATAGTCGGAAAAAAAATTATCTTCAAGAAAAAAAAATTTGAATTTTTTGCCATATGTGCAAACAAATTGGTTTTGTTATCGCTGATGTTCGCTTCAAAAAAAAATTCAAACAACTCAAAAAAAAGTCTTGAAATCTGAACTAATTTTACCATAATTTTTTTTAAATATTAATTTTGTTTTAATGTAGGAAAAAAATTATAATTTAATTAAAAGTCGCTCAAGTTTTTATTTTTGATATAAACATGCGTTCATTTTTTTCAAAATTTTCTTTTAAAACTATTTAATACTATTATTTTTCAATTTTTTTTCAGAAATTATTTTTTAATTTATAACTTTTCGAGAAAAAAAATTTGTTATAAATCAAAATAAATAAACAAAAATTTCCTTGAATGTAAGCTTGGCTGCAATGCTTTTTTGAAATATTTTTTGTTACAAAAAAATCTCTACACACATGTAGATGTCGATGATTCTATTGAGCCTATTCCCAAAATAATAATTTAATCAAGAATAATATGTAAATTCAAACAAATTCTCTCATTTAAAAAAAAAAAAAATATTTTATTGAAATAAATGTAGAGTTTTTCTCCATTTTCTAGATATTTGCGTATACGAAACTTGTATGACTCGTATTTGTTTTGATAGTGTCTAAAACTCAGAAACGAAGATCATCTTCTTGTTTTTCCTTAGAATGATTAATGGACTGTAAATCATTATATCAAAAAAAAAAGAAAATTAAATAATAATATTCATAGGAAAAAAAACCTACATTGTTTTATCACGCTAATCAGAATACAGATATATTTATATTTTCTGCTTCATCCTTTGGAAAAAAATAATTTTTTTCATTTCTAAAAACAAGAAGAAAGCTGATGTTTAAATTTATTGTTCTAGACGGCAAAAGCAAAGCAAAAAATAATGAAAAAAACTCACAATAACAAAATAAATGACTTGAAAATTCTGACATAAATACATTTAAAATATTTGCATGTTCTTGGTTGTTGTTGTTCTGCTCTGTTCTTACCACAACGTGCATGAATAATTTTTGTTTTTTTCTGGGAAAAAATGAAATTCTCTGTGATATGTCTGAAAAAAATGTGAGACTTGTTCAACGATTCAAAGAGTTTGGAGCAGTGTTTTGTTTTTTTAATAAAATGACAGTTCTCTCTAAAATTAAAATCCAGACAAACGTTCTATACATTACTTTACATTCAAGTTATTGAATTTTTTTAGTTTATTCTGTTTAATCATTTGAGTGCTAAATCGTCGCTAAAGCGATGATTATACTTTATTAAATAGAAGACATTTGGCTTTCGATTTATAGTGATTTTTAGATATTAAATCCAATTAAATAAGTTTTTAATTTTCTAAAAAACTTCAATTTTTATAAATCCAGAGTCAAATTTACACTATGTAATGAGATAGAATCGTCGCTTTAGTGATGTTTTTATCTTATTACATAGTCAGAACTTGACAATCAAATAAGAATAATTTTCGTGCGCTTTATCAAATATTTTCTATCGATATTTATTGAAAAAATATATAAAAGCAATAATTAATTTAGAAAGTTAATTATTGAAAGTCCATCTATCATTTCATCCATCTATGGTGGGTAGGATGCCGGTAATCGATGTGGTAATGTTTCCAACTCCTCCAGAAACCTTGAGTTCCTTGTTAGACATAAAAAGCTGTTGCTGTAAGTTCATTTAAAAGAAAAATAGCACTCTTCCAAAGCGCCGATTGCGGATTTTTAAGATTGGATAAGGAGTAGCGGAAGATGAGATCAAGTGTCGCAGCTCTCAGAAGTCCATCCAGAATGCCCAAAAGATAGGTTCGTGGGTTAACCTTGTGTTGAATTACAAGAGGAAACAACATAGACTCAAAGACAGATTGGGACGTGTCTATTTTCATCTCACCAAATAAAAACCCTTCCGCTCTACCAACGTGGAAGCTCTTCTCGAAATTGTCAACTTTTTCCCAACTAATAAATTGGAGCTCGACCTGTGGTGATGTTTCAGAAAAGCTAAGTTGGCTGATTGACCAATTTTTGATCAAGTGTTCCACGGGTTTGTAGACATAACCAATTTTGCATTCAAGTTCGACCTCTTTGATCTCCCTCAAGCATTCAGTGCAACCAACATGGAAATGTAGAAATGCTTCTTTCTTTTGATTGTTATGGACCTCCCCCGCGGTCATTTGGGCGTATAACAGGAGGGCTTGATAGAGAAAGTCATAGTTTGACCTAGGATTGAGTAGCAGGGTGTCCGTACTGGAACACATTCTTGTAAGTTTCACTGGGCTTTGAGCCGCATAGCCACCGGACTCCTGGCGCGAACAGGCAAATCGGTGTAGTGCCGACCCAGTTCGTTTAAACCCTTTGGAGCATATCGCCCAATCTTCGCCGGTCAATGATTTAAGATTCGCCAAAATTGATGAAGCAAGTTGAGATTCTGGTTTGATAAACCAGTGGATAGCAGATCTGAGTTTGGAGGCACGTCGAAGGAGTGGAACCTTCATATCCCGCTCCCAGGGCTGAAGCACACTGGTGGTCTCGGAGGTGGTTGATCCAAGGTAGGCCGAATGAGGACCCCGATGGCTCCAGATGTCAGAAATTCCATTCGGAATGAGTACTGACACATAACTCGAAGTCGGTTGTCCTCGTCCACACGGCTCGCAATCACCCGCATTCTCAACCATCAAAGACAACATCTCCAAAGGATGCGGAACTGTTTCTCCAACAACCTTTGCGTTCCAAGATAAACAACGCAGCTCATCCGCTCGAGTGCTGGAACAATTCCAGATTACTTTGTCCAATCTTCCTGTTTTTTGGTTGACCAAAGAATTAATAGATAAAAGCTCACTTTTAACAATTAAGATGTCCAACTCTTTACCTAATTTCTTCGAAAACACTACGCGAAGAGTCTTTGAGTTTGTAAAAAGACCAATAAGAGAATCCGTCAAACCTATAAAGGTCGATGCTTTATATTCAGAGAGGAACCGTGGGAAAAGTGGCCGAATAGAGCTCACATGATCAATGAAGCCTGATTCCTCACTTTGATTAAACACCAAGGCATCACGAATAATAGAATTTTGAACGAAGTTTGCCTGACGTAATATGACTCGCTTTATTTCAGTTCGGAGAGCCGTCATTGAGGAGATTCCTTTAGGAATGTTCAGGGACGTAGGGTCCTCAATTAGAGATTGAAAGTCTCGCACATTACGAAATTCCACAGGCGGATTGCCATTGGCTATACAAATCGATTTTATTCGCTCTTCGTCGGTTCCATGGTAGACTGCTTTCCAGAAAGCTAGACTTTCAGTTGAGGGGTCCGGAAACCCTCGGATGTGAAAGCGAGATAACGACATCCCGCAAATGCCGCCCAGAACTGGATCTTCGAACTCTTGCATTCTTTCCATCATCTCCTCAGATAGACTTTCATTGATTTCGGAATAACGTAAATTTATTAAATCTTGACAGGCTTTCATTTCGTTTATTGCTGCTGTGATTTCGCTCATTTCCACTCTAGCTTCTCTTGATCTGTTAAAAATTTGTGTGACATTCCGTCTCGCAAGACGTACTCTACGTCTTCGCTTTCCGTGAACATTTCCATTTTGTTTGCTTTTTCTTTTAATTCAGATAATTTGCTTTAGGCAGTCCTCTAGACTAAATTACCACAACCCGCAATTTACGAAACAATTTGGGTTTAATTAAATTTATTACTAAAAAAATTAAGTTATAAGAAATTATTAAATATAAGCAAATGAATGATCAAACCAATTTTTGTCCGGTTGCCGGATTTCACAAATTTTATAAAACAGACACACAGAAAAATTATTCCTTTTCCGTTGTAACAAAAAAAATACATTAAACCATTTCTACTCCAATGGTTCTTTGTTTGTTTTACGCGTGGGGTCACCACAAATTATGATGAAATTATTTTATATTTTTCCAAAATTTAAAAGTTTTGAAATTTTTTTCGACAAATTTAATTTCATTGAAATAGTAAGTTCAATTTTTTTTAGATTGAAAATTTGTCATTTTTTGAGAAAAACATTTTTTTAATGTAAAAATGCATTTCTTAAAATTAAAAAAAAATTTTCTTAGCTCAAGCCAGCGTAAAACTAATTTGGTCTTCAGAGTTTTTTTCTGCTATGAATCGATTATAAGTTTTTGATCTATTTTTTTTCTTTTTCAAACAGAATAGTAGAATTATCTTTTATTCTGTTATTCTTTAAAAATTCAAAACTTGAAAATATTATTGCCAAATCGAGAAAAAAAAACTGATAGCATTTTAGTTTGATATTTTTGTTCTCGTTTTTATTTCTCTGAAAATAATTCAAATAAATAAAGTCAATAGTATCTGAAACATTTTATCAAAAAAATTGGCTTTTTAATATGTTTCTCATACTTTCTATCAGGAAAAAATTGGAAGACTCACATATATTTCAGATCTGAAAAAAAATGGAAGATGGTTTGAGTACTTTCAGATATTTTCTTCTTTTTCTTTTCGGTTTGACTTCACTTTTTTTGGCGGAAAAATTCAAAAAAAAAATGCATATCAAAAGATGCATTATATGATAATGACAATGATAATGAATGAGCTCAATTTCTTCAGCCGATTCGATTTTTATTCAGAAGAAAAAAAACTCAAACTAAAATAGAAAAAAATATTGGCCATTGTTCAATTGTGTTGTTGTTGAATATAAAGCTCATTATTACACAGAAGTTCTCTTCTTTTATGTACCAGGATTCTTTATTATTTCTTTTTTTTTTTTTTTGGTGTGTCAAAGCTTAAATCGAAGCAATAGCAAAAATGAATATGTGAGTTGTGAATAAAAATAACAATGAGGAAAAAAATCATGTCAATAAAGAAAGAATGAACCAAAGAAAGAAAGAAAGCTTTGGTTTCAGAAAACCAGTCCATTCAGCCAAAAAAAAAATAAGAAAAAAAGAAAGAGAGCTCAAAATTTATAAATCACCACACAGTTGAAACAACGTCGAAAAACTTTTTTTTCAAGAATTTAATGCGGGTTCAACTATTGAAAGCGAAAGCTGTTTTCTCTTCAATAGAACACACACACACACAATGAACAGTAAACACAATTTTTATTTATTGATGATTGACCAAAAAGAAACCAACAAGAATAGAAAATTAAACCGTTTATATGATTTGATGTGGAAAGTTTAATCGTCGAATAAACAAGTGAATTTCATCCAAGTTTATGTGGCTTGTCTGTTTTGTTGTTCTCTGTGCCTGTGTGTGTGTGTGTGTGTGTGTGCGTGCGTGTATGTGTGGTCAAACAAATTAACTTTCGATTAAACTGAAAACCGTTGCGTTAACTGTACTCTCAGATTTACTATTTGATAACTATGGGGTAGCACAAAAGAAATTCACTAATTGCAGGAGAAATAACAGAAAAATTCTTTTTTCAACTAGAAAACTTTGTCTTGTAATTGAAACCATTGCTGTCATAAAGTTAATTTTAGAAAAGCAAACTATGTCGATTTAATCATTCGATCTGATTGTTTAGATTCAATGACAGCAAAAAAAGAATTCGTAAAATTTTGTTCTATTTAAGAAAAAAAAACTCGTTAAAGCAAATTTTTTGTATTAAATTTTTTTTTCTTTTGATAAAAAAAATTGATTTTCAATATTTTCAGAGAAAAAACCAATAAAAAAGTAACGTAAACGTTTTTTTCTTCTTCTTGTTTACTTTGTTTCCATAATACTTATGTTGATTTTGGTTTTCTCCGTCTTCTTTTTCTTGAAAGTTATTCTACAAAAAAAAAAAAAAAATTTCAACTTCAAGAAAGTTTTTGTTCGCGATTCCCAGAGAGAACTAGAAAAAAAAATTTTTTTTTGATAATTTGAAAAAAAATTGAAATATTTTCAAATTTTTCGTTGTTGTTGTTTGATTAAAGCAAAGAAAATAGATCAATAAATTTTCTATTAAAAACGAGAAAAGAAGAAAAAAATGAATGCAATTATGTTGAAACGACAGAACATTACATCACATCCCATTTAGAAAAAAAATTCTAAATAAGAAAAAGCGAAGAAGAATAATTCATTTCAGATATATTAAAGTTTTGATTTTCTCTTTCGTTTTTGAAAAATGCCAAAGATTTTTATAAACTCTGTGTGTTCTATTTAATCAAATATTATTTCTGTCGTTTTTGTTGTTGTTGTTGTTGCGTGTTCCAAAAACCAAAGATTATAATCTTTGGCTCTAGCTTGGAATACTAAAATTTCAAATTAAACAAGAATACATATTGGATTATTATTGTTAAACGAAAATATTTTACATTTTTTTTTTCAACTATAATTTTATTGACAAAAAATTGTATTGTTCAGGATTTTTTTTTTTGGCAAATAACAAAATACAACAAATATTGTGTTGCCATGAAACGTTGTTCTTCAATAAATTTGATATCAAAACCAATGATTCCATTGTTGGAATGTTTCCAAAATGAAAACATGACTCAATTAAAAAAAAAAAATACAAAAAGAAGAGGAAAAAAAGCTTATTACGATCAAAAGTTTTTTGTTTGGTTGTTGTACCAAAATAACTAGCGTGTGGTTTTTTTTTGAAATCAAATGAAATTATTCAATTAATTCAAATGATTTGTAATTTTTTTTAAAAAAATATTATCTATAATAAATATTTGCAAAAATTGTTTCACTCATAATTGGAAAAAAACTTTGTTCCAAGGAAAAAAAAATTATATTTAATTCAAGGTTTTTAATTATTCTTTACAAATTCATTGAGGCTAATAATAATCATCATGTTATTAGCAGGCCAAAGTCAGCTAGCGTTACTAGGAGCGAATCTGACATTCGAATTCTTCTAAGTTCCCCAGAAACATTGCACCAAATACCTTCTCCTTTGTAAGTTAGATGGCGGGTGTATTGAAAACAAGCAAAATTGTGTTTTTTTTTGAATTTATCTAAATTAAAAAAATTTTAAAAATTGAAGAATTAACTGAAAGAACATTGAAAGAGTTTGGTTATTTAAATCAAAAAAGTAGATAATAATTATCCGTTTAATAACCAAAGAACTTTAATAAAATTAGTTTCTGATTAATTTTCCGATTCTAATTGAATAAAAAAAAATTAAATAGTCTGATCATTTGAATAAATTTGATTTAAAAAAAAAACGGGAATCAGTCAAATCAGGTATATTATTTGTACAGGAATTATTCTTCTAGATTTTGGAAAAATTTTATTCTGGATAATCTTCACATGTAATGTCAGGAAAGAATCATAAAAAAGAAAAATTCAATTGATTTTTTCTCGAATCAAATAAATTTATTTATTTTTTTTTTTTGCCAGAATATTCTATTCAATTTATTTAAGAATTTCAATTTTTCAAATCGAATTTTTTTTTCTTTTATATGAATTTATTTTCAGACTTTTTTTTTTTAATCTTGAAAACTCATATATTGAGTTTCATTAGAATTGATAACAAAATTTATTAAAATATATTGGTTTTATATTTTTCTCTGTTTCAATATCACAATCATTATTATTAATGAAAAATATTTAGACAGACATTAATTCGACTGGATTCTAGAGAAGAGAAGAGAAAAATGAAAAATTGAAAATAAAATTATTTGGTGTTTAACAACAATTTAACATGAGAATGTTTTGTTGAGAAGAACAACAACAACAACACGAACACAGCCCCAAACACATCATACCCCATGGTTTAATTTATGAAAATGACTTTGTGTGTTTTGGCGTTTTTTTTCTCCATTTTTTTTTTATTTATATTCTCTGGTACTGGTTTAGTTTTGTTTTGTTTTTCATTGTTTTTGTTGTGCTTTGAGCACAACAAATTGGCTTTCCAAAAATCAACCAAACAAGCAACAACAACAAAAATAAATAAGCTTAGTTCCTAAAAAAAGCATTTTGGATACTTTTTTTTAAATAAAAAATTTAAAGCGAAAATTAGTTCAAGCAAAGGGCGAAGAACAACCAGCCAAACAACAAAAAAAAACAAAGAAGAAAGATCGCAGCTTGACAAACAAACTAACCAACCGACCGACCAACCAACCAACCAACCAACCAACCAACCAACCAACACAACGCTGAAACTAAATTCCATTGTTGTTTGGCGATGTTTGTTGCTTTTTTTTGGCTCTCCTAGACTCTTAGCACAACATTTTTTGTTTTCTTTCTTTCATACCAGAATTTTTTTCAATGCATTCAACGCCATTTTTATTCCTAGTGTTGCTCAAAATTCAGAGAAAAAGTTTTTTTGTTGTTGTGTTGTTCCCAAGCTTCATTGGGGTATATTGTACCAAATTCTGGTGGCGGTAGCAGTGGCGTCAATAATACCAACAAAAACGTTTGCCATAGACATTAGCCATCATGCGTATACGTGCCTAAAAGTGTACTTCAACTTTGGTTAGGAAAAGATGAAAAGAAAAACGAGGAAAACGATAAAGAATGAACACACACAGACAACAAACAAGAAATTCCTCTAGATCTGCGTTTATATGTGTGTGTGTGTGTGTGTGTATTTGAGTGCCACCAAGTGATATGAATGTCATAATTTCTTTGCTCCCTTTTTTTCTGAATGTCTGCTTCTCATGTCCGTGATGCGACAATCGCATTTAGTTTTCGTTTGAACGGCGGTTCGTTCAAACCGAATGTAATATATATTCCTGTTATTTTTTTTTTTTTTTTTCTTATAGCAAATAATAGAAGAAGAAGAAACAGAGAAAACTTAATTAACTTCAGAATAACAAATAAACATAGAGAAATTTCGAAAAAAAAAAAAAATTAAATTCACAAAAAAGATTGTTTCGTTTTGTTCAGTGTGTGTGTTGGGTTTCATTTGACTTCGATAAATTTTTGTGTGTGGCTATGTGCCCTCCATGTGTGTGTGTGTGTGTTTATCGATTCTGTTTTTGATTTATTATTTCAAATGTCATTCTTTTCAAACCAAATTTTTAAATTGCTTGTGTTTATATTTTTCTAAGAAATTTTTGTTGCTTGATTATCATTGTTGGTTCAAGAGAAAAAAAAAATTAACCTCAATTTTTTTTAAAGTTCAATTCTTGATTTCGTGAGTTCATTATTCGAAAATATAAAAGCAAATGTTTTTTGGTTTTTTTTTTTGTCATTATTCGGCTAGCTATTATTGGTGTTGTTTGTATTCTGATTCTTCATTGTTCGACATTGTTTGGTTTGGGAGAATAAATGGAAATAAACTCAGAAAAGGTCAAATGAGCATGATTACAAATATATGAGATTCCGGATCATTTCATAATTATAATCTTGTTTCATATATTTTTGGTCTCTGCGTTCTTTCAAAACACTACATTGCTATCCATTGAATATACCAAAAACAACGACGACAACGAAAATGACCAGCTTTAATAAAACCTATCAAATCTTCTGAAAATAAATATATAAAATTGTTTTGCCAAAACTATTTATCACAACAATATATATGTTTTTTTTTGTTTTGAGCTAAAATAAAAACTGTGTTCTGCAAAACAGTGGTCAGTTTTTTGTTTCCATGTTTCCTTAGTTTGATATGCTAAAACTAGAATATTTTCTCCAAAAAAAAAAATGGATGAATAAATATATATAGTTTGCCTTGAAACGTGCATATTTGAAAATGTGAAATACTGTTCTCTGTTCTGTTTTCTGTTTGTACTCCAAAAAAAAAATACATAAAACGATTAGAGATTTCAATCTAGGAATAAAAATTCTATTCCCAAAAATTCAAGACCTTCAAATTAGCCAATGATTTTGGTTTGGGCTGTGTTTTTTGATTCAAGTTGTGAGCGGATTTTTTTTTTTAATATGAAATCCAGTGTACAAAGTGCTTTGAATATTTTTAAATTGTTGAATTAAAAGTGTTTTTTAGGTTGTTTTTTTATATAATCTGTTAAAATCTAATTGGAAAGTTTAATAACTTTTTTTATCGACTAGTTTCTACTAAAAAAAAAGATTGGTGTTTGTGTTGAGAACTACAAATGTGCAAAACAGAAGTTTTACATTAAAACTGTGATTAATTTGAAAAACTATCGAAAAAATTTTTTTCTTGGATAAACTAATAAACTGGTAAGTGGTTAACTCGATGTAAACTTAATGAAAAAAAAACTTGGCTTAAAAATTTGATTTAATTTTGAAAATATCTTTTCTAACTTATCAAGTTTTAAACTTTTGTCGAATGTTTTTTTCAATCAGTATTTAAATAATTTGTCAAAAATAATTTTTTTTGTTGATAATAAATTTCTGAACTTATAAATTCAAATTATTTTAGATTGGTGTGATTTTACTTTATCAATCATTTATGCAATTTGCAAAAAATTTATTTTCGGCAGCTTCATATCTATTATTATTAAAAATACCCAAAAATAACTTGTTAATAAATTTTGAAACTAATCTTCAAGTAAAAAAACTATACATGAAAAAACAATCACTGCTTACAAAAAAAAAGATTTTTTTTATTATTTGTAAATTAAAGAGTCAATTAAAAACAAACCAATGATTTTATCAATTTTAATCAACAATTTCTTTGGTTCAATAGAAATATTTAATAGTACAAGTTTTTAAAAGAGACTATTTTTTTGCTTATTGGTTTATAATTTTTTTAATAAAACAATTCAAAGCTTCCAGCCTAAATGCGGCTTTAAATTGCAATAACACTTAGAGTTAATAAATTTTAATTTAAATTAGTGCTGACATCAAAATAAAAATCACCATTTTCCAAGTAATACAAAAAAATTAATTTTTTGGAAAAATTATTCTCAAACTCTTATCATACAATGATTGAGAAAAATGAGAAAACTGTTAATTTATGAAAAATTATTCACCAAGATTATTGCTGAGAGAAAGGTTTAGAAATTTGAATAGCCAATTTCAACTTTTATATTTTGAATAACAAAACAAAAGTTAAACTATTCTATTAAATTGCAACAACGGTTCAAGTATTGTTTTCTAGGATCTTTTAGATTTTTTAAAGTCAATGCTAAAGCATCTATTTGATTTATTGTAGAAGTTTGCATTATTTTTGTCATTTTTTTGTTTGTTTGTCTATAAGATTTGTTTTCTGCTTTTTTTTTTTTTGAAAAAACAATTTTTTTTGTCGTGTTTTCGGTTTTTTTATTTTCTGATCAAATAAAATACACCAGACAATTCTTGATACTACGTTAATTTATTTGCTGTTGTTTTGTCTTACTACTCCTTACTGTTGGTTTCCTTCTTCTATTTTTCTTCTGTTCAATCGCATTTGAGCGTCATGTTATTCCAATCGATCGATCGAATACATTAGACATCGCCTACTCTGTTACTCTCCGATGTGTCCACTAAACGTTGTTTTTTTCTGTTATTTATTCTGATTGATTATGTTCATTCACACTACAAACACTCTCGAACCCATTTGAAGATTGATTGCTTGATGCTCGCTATGCGTTAGAGACGAAAAAAATTGTGAAGATGATGATATCGAAAAATTAAGATTCAATCAATTAATTAGTGATGTGGTTAACCAAATAAAAAACTAACCATCACAAACACCACTAAAAAAAGAAAAACCGAAAATTATTTCTAGATTTAACGCCAATTGACTTTTGATGTATTAGTTTAATCATTTGTTTCAATTAAAACAATCTCCTCTCTTTCCTTTCTTTTACTTCTAATAAAGAAAAAATTAATTCAGTTTTGAAAAAATCCGTTATTTATTTAATAATAATTTCGATTTCAATACATACTAGAAGTATGCTTTGAGCTTAAAATATTAGTCTAGACCAGGGCTTCACTAACTATAACTGAGAGGCTATTCTCATTATTCTTTTTTGCGACCCCATTTGGGGTCTCGACCCATAGTTTAGGAAGCTCTAGTTTAGACTGATTCAACTGAAGAAATATTGTAGAATATTTTCTACAAGAATGTCACATGCGACATGCATCACTGTCAAATTTATACAGTTTCTGACAATCGCACACACAAGTCAACATCTCAAGAATCCATTGTGTTGTGTGTTTGAGAAGCACTGGTTTTGGTTTGCTACCTAAACGATATCAAAAGTTTATGAATATGTTTTATATGTTAAACTATTTCGCATTATTACTGTCATTCTAAACAAGAAAAAACTTTTTTTTTAGAAAACATTTTATTCAAATCAATATTTGATTCATTTTATCTATCTGAAAATTTATCACCAGACAAGAACAATGATGTTTTTTCAGCCAATTTTATCATTGAAATTATCATCATTTTGAAATCCATTTCTCAAATAACAACTAAATGAATGTTTTTTATTTCATTTTATTTAAATTTATTTTTTAATTTTTCTGTTTTGTTTGATGTAGAATAGAAAAAAAATCTCAGGCAATAGAATTTAGTTTTTTTTTTATATACATTTTGAGTGACATAAATACATTTAAACAGAACAAAAAAACTAAATAAATTGCTTTGCAGCTGGTTCAAAGTTTTTTTTCTGAGAAAAAATTTATTTGATTTTAAATTTAATTTAAAAATTGCATTTTCTAAATTTTTTTTCCATATGTGTGTGTGTGTGCACTATATCAATGTGTTCGCTTCTGTAGTTTGCCAAGTTTTGGATTCGATAATTTTTGATTTGATTTAACACACACGCTCTAACTATATGGAAAAATCTCATTGATAGAAAGCGGTTTGCCGCATTTGATAATAGGAAAAAAATTTAAAATCTATACCAAAACGAAAATTAAAAAGAAAAAATTTCAATTTAACTCAATAGAAATAAATTTAGCTTTTGGGATCAGTTTGTGGTATGTGTGTGTGTGTGTTTAGCTACTGTATGACTTTATTTTTTGTTGACGATAACACATTTATGTTCTGCTTGTATCAAATTCTAATTTAAGAAGGAAAAAAAATTAACTACGCACTCAAGTTGAAATTTTCGATTTTCTCTTAAATTATCTAAATCATCATCATCATTATTGTATCATACACAATGAGCAAAATGGTTCGATAAAGATGGATTAGGATGCTTCATTCTTTGACACACACAAAAGCGGTACACATCTTCATTCAATTCTATTTATTTGATTTTGATTCACACTTTCTTGGAATGTTTATAGAAAATCTATATTGAAGCACATAGAAATAAAAGCTGCAGATCCAAAATGTGTATGCCAAATGTGTGCCAGTGTGTGTGTTATTGTGAACAATAGTATAAATCTCATGTAATTTTCTCCGCTTATTTTTTTGTTTGTTTGTTTGCTTTCATACAAATATCAAAGCAAGAAATAGATGTGATGAATATCACATCTATTTCATTCAGAGTGAAAGAATAAGAGAATGTATTCTTATTCATGACAAGTTTAATTCCATTGAGTGAAAATGATATTCTTTTTGCTGTTGTTGTTGGAGTGTAGAAAAGAAAAAAACTGATCTCACTAACACAAAGACTCACACGCCCAGACACAATTGGTGCCAAGTTATTTTTTTTTCTTCTTCTTCTTCTCTCTGTTTGAATCAAATCAGAGATTCTCAAATGTTTTTTTTTTGAAGGCCCAATTGTTTGAGATAATAAAAAAAAATGTTGCTGTTTTGTTTTTCTTTATATAAAAGACACAGAATAAAAACAAAGCTGGCAAATTGTTTTAGATAAAAAGCCTTGTGTGTGTATGTTTTATTCAAACTTAACGCAATAAAGCTTGTTTGTTTTTTTTTTTTTTTGCTATTTTATTCGAAATAAGTTGCAATCTATCAAAAGAAAAAAAAAATCTTGTTTGAAAAAGCGACAGAAGAAGAAGAAAGCAAAAAAAAAACTTCAATTCAATTTGATATTAAAATAAAAAACAAAAGCAGAAAAATGTCAAGTATTCATCTTGTTCTTAATCTTATTTGAAACGATGTTTTTTTTCTGTCTAAAAATCTGAAAATAAAAATTAAATAGAAAATTTTTTAATAATTCTTTAAAAACTGTAAATAACGAAAATTATAAAAATTAATTTTTGTCTTTCTGAATTGAAAAACAAATTTCCAGAACATATCGGTTTAATTTAATTTATGTTGAAGAAAAAAAAAACAACAACACAAAGCTTTTAAAGTTCATGAGCTACAAAGTTTCTTTGATTAATGAAAACCAGTAGTTTTTCTTATATATTTTTTCCTCAATTTCGCTAATTAACATATTATTCAGAGTTGTGAAAAAACAAAAAAAAAACAGAATCGCGTGGGCATTCTATTAAAGAATTAAATAAACTCAATTAAATTGTTTTAAATAAATTAGATATTTTGTAGTTTTTTTTATATTAGAAAAAAATACCTTGCAAACGACACACACACACATACAAAAATTTTGATTTCAAGAAATTCGGGCCAGAAGGTGTAAATCATTTTCCGTTATTTGACCAATTTTTTCATGTAAAAGTTTGAAAATTTAATCAAAATTCAATTGTTATAGAATTTCGCTTTGTGTTTGCATTCAAACTACCAAATAGAATTTATAATAAGTGTTTTTTCAACCTGGTCAAACACAACAGGATGAAAATAAATGCTCTTACAATACATCGAGCCGTCAAAAAATTAATCCAAAATAAAAGTGGAAGAACAGAAAGGACAGTGGAACCACACACAGGGTTTCGAACAATGGGATGCTTGTTTGCGTTTCATTCCAATGTTTTTGGTTCACTGTGTGCTTATGGGGGTACACTGTTTGCATTGTAATAATTTCCACACTTTTTTTTGAGCTCACTTCATGTTAACAACCAGAAAATAAATTGGATTCTAGTTTAAAACCTTTGATAATAATAATAATGAAAGAAAAAGTTTTAATGCGTTGAAAGTTTTGTGTCTGCATGGTCGGAAATTTTTTTCATTTTTTTTTTTCATAATGAATTACCAAACATGTTTTCCCAATCTAACAGCTTAAAATATTTCTCTCTAATTGTTTATTTGAAAAAAAAAAACTAGAAAGAATTAAAATTTTTAAAAAAGTGAAACTTTTTTTTCCAAAAATTTATTAGCAAGAAAAAATTTTGTTTGAAAAAAAAAAACGTTGTTTGAAACCTTTCTTAAGATTTATAGAAAAAGAAAAAAGTCTCGATAATTCTGACAATTGTAAATAGAGGGTTTTGAATTTGAAATCAATTTCCAATAAGAGAACTAAGAAACACACCTTCGAGGCATATGAAAAATTTATAACAAACCATTTAAATGGATCGTTCATTCAAGTGAATGAAAAGTCAATGAAAGAAAAAAATAATTTTAAACTTTTTTTTTTTCTCTTCTTTGGTTGGGACAGACCTAAATTCTTTAACCTCAACAAAAACACCAGCGCCAGTCAAGCAAATAAACTCTCACAAAATATTTAGCAGAATAGTTCAAATGTCTTTTTTTTTATTATTTTTATTATCATTCAAATGTTTTTTCTTGTTTGTTGAGGAATGATAAAACTTTGATAAGTGAAAACAGCGAAACAGTTTCGGCATCGAGCGGAACCTCTGAATGTTGTTAAATTTTTATGGCTGTTTTTTTTTTTTTTAGAGTTCAGTTTTTTCTTCTTCTCGTTCATCTTCCTCTAGTTTTCGGGGTAATAGTTTTTATTTTAAATTGGCAACAACGCCAATGTGTAATGATGACTTTTTCGTTTGTTTGTTTGTTTGCTTGCATTCTATCTTCTTATATTCGTGATTCAGTTGTTTGTATCAATGTTGCTGTATGAGTTTCTTTCGTATTTTAGTTGTTTTTTTTCTTCTCTCGTTCGCTTCTTGTTGGTAATTCGATTTTGTTTTTCTTTTGCTCGTTCGTTCGTTTGTTCATTCGTTGAATTTGCATTGTTAATGTACTTTTGTTTGAACTTTTAGCTGTTATTATTCAATTGTTTTTACTGTTATTTTCACGACCAGTGTTTTGGTATAAGAATTTATATATTTTTTTCCTATTTCCCTTGATATGTTTGTATACAAACAACACACACAGAAAAACTTTCTATACGTTAGAGGAACATTGAATTCTCAGTTTTTTAAAGTTCGTTTGAAGTTTTTTTTCATTCTTGTTTGCCTCGTTCAATATGAAAATTTTAGGAAAATATTTACTCAATAAAGAAACTTTTTTTTTCTCTTTTAGTAGAATAACTGTGACAGTGTGTTTGTGATCTAGTTTTTTTTCCAGTAAATAAGCTTAGAAAACAAGAATTTGAATTTTTTTTCTTATGCTGAACCAAAGTCTCAAGCACAGATAATATAAAAAGCATTCTTTTTCATATATTCAATGTTCAATTAATCAAACAATAGTGCAAACAACTTTCTTATGGGAAAGATAAGGATGTTTGTTTTCTGCAAAGCTTTTACCTTACTGATACTTATCAATTTTATGTCCCAAATAGAGCAAATAAAATTGAAAAATAAAAAAATATTGTCTATAACATTTTTTTTTGACATTTCATTCTAGTGTTTTGTTTTTATTATTATTCAAAGCATGCATAAGTATTCGTAAAAAAAATCTTGCTTGTGTGATTTTTTGCTTGTAATTTTCATTGTTAGTTTTATAAAAACAACAGATAAACAACTCTGCTCAGATTATAATAATATATAATAAATAAGAAAAAAAAAAGTTTTTTATTAATATAATTTTCAAAAAAAAAAAAACTGTAGAGAAAGCTCAAATAACTTAAAAGAGAACTGTTTGATTGTTTGTTTGAAAGTTTTTTTTCACCGTTTAATTGGTTTATATCAAAGTCCAAATGTATTGCTAAGTGTTGTTGTTTGATACTACAATTCAATGTTTTTTTGGAGTGTATTGTATTTGATAACAAGGCATATTAGAAAACAACCAACATGTTTGATTATATTTCATTTTTTCTTTTGGAAATTTGATAATCAGAATTATGAGCATAACACAATTTTTTGCCTTTCTCATTTTTCTCATTGTGTGTGTGTGTGTGTGATCATGATAAGAATCGTTTGTTACAATATTTCATTTCATTTTTCTTTTTCTTTTTTTTGACATTACTACTTAGCATTATATCGCTGATCAGCGGCTTTAGCGGTTGTAGCAAAGAAATTTTTTTTGTTCGTTATTATGAATAAAAATTCATAAATAAAACGAAAACTAAAACGATGACATATTGAAAGTGATAATTCTTGTTTTTATTCATTCAGAAAAAAAACTGTTTTAAATTTATTAAAGAGAAAAAAAACGTTCAAACTATAATAGTACAATGATAATAAGATAATTGATTTAGTTTTTTTCTAGTGTTTTCCTTTTTTTTCGTTGAGTTTTTCTATGTCCATGATAGTGTTGAATATTTCATGAAGAATGATGGTAGAAAAAAATAGATTTATTTATTTGTAGAAATAAAGAATTTATAGTGCGGGTCGTTCAAAAACGGACATCAATGAAAGAATGAGGGAATTAAGTCAAAGCTATCATCTATTGGATTGTAATAATCAATTTTATTTTATTTTTTCAAACGGGTTCTCATTGAAAACGACACAGTTTTCAACGAATTTAGAGTGAAAAATTTTAAAAAATAAACTCAAAGATCGTATTTTATTATTATTATTTTTTCATTAAAAATTTTATTTTTCTCATTTTATTTATTTTTCTGCACAGCAGAATATTTATTTTGAATTCAAATTAGAATTTAGAATTTATGACCTAAATGTTTCATTTCAACAAATGGAAAAACACTGAAATAATAAAATGAATAAAATAATCAAGTGTTATGGTCTGAATGGATGAAATTCTGTTGGTATCAATTGAATTGTTATGAACTGTTTCGATGAATGAATCGAAATAATATTAATGAATAAACATGAACATTGTATACTGGTCTCAATGAAAAGATTAGATGTAAAATGAAATCAAAAGTCATGACTAACATAGTTGATGAAGTAAAAAATAGTAATCTGCATTGATTTATGTTCACGTCTGCAAATGTTTATTAAATAAATGATGCAATAAGTTAGCGAAGCTTGAAGCTGTAAAACTTGAAGACAAAAAAAACTACTACCACCGGAAAAAAAAACAAAACAGTGTTTATATAAAGTTTAGAGCCTTCAGTCAAGAACCAATAGTTGATTGACTATAACGATAGTAACAGTGGTTGAAATACAAAAAAAAACCAATCAAACTGTGGTTAGCTAGGGTCAAGAGGGAGTGGATTTTCAGAAAACTTGAAAGCCAGAAATTTTGTTTTTAATTAAAGTCAAAATTTTTGTCAATCTGATAATTTGGAAGTTGAAAAGTGGTTTTGTGATTTTTTTTTTCGCAATCTAATCGGTTTGCATCGAAGAGTTTTTTCTATTTTTTTTTTACAAAAAGCTTGTTCACGAATAAATAAATATCGTTGTTTGATAAAATTTTTTATTTAATTCGTGAATTTTATTAAAAACATTTTTTTTTTTTTTAGTTGTAGATTCTAGTTGCTACGAGTTTTTGAATTATTATGAGAATTTTTCATATATTTTTGACTATTCTGTACTGCCTTCATTGGGTATGAAAAATAAAGCAAATTGAATTAAGTTAACAAGTTTTTTTTCTGGTTCATATTTTTCGAACGAAAGTTAATAATCGGGTTTTTTTCTGGTATTTTCTATTAATGGGAAGAGGGGGGAAGAAGGAAGAGGTTGGGTACACAAACCATAAATGACTTTACATTAATAAAAATATAAAATAGGATCGAATTATAGTTTATTATAGTTTTTCTTTTCTTTTTTTCTTTTCATTCGGCATATGATGGTCATAAATCGATAATGACCATTGTACATTGTTCTCTCATATTTCAGTTTCTATGACTTTGGCATTTTTTTTCTCTGTTGAATTGCCCGCCAAGAAAACGAAATGAATGTGCATCGCACAGTATTTGCCGGTTTTTTTTTTGGTTCTAATAGTTGAAAATGATGTTGGCATTATATCCATTGGTATCATTCATACAATACAATATACTTGTCTCCTCTTTGAGCACTCAAATAATTCATTTGTGATTTTATTATTTGAAATGTGAAATAACCCCAATATCAATTGAATGAAGCTCTCTCTCTCTCTCTCTTTCTCTTTCTTACACACACACACACTATCAAACCACATTACTCGGTTACATACATCTGTGCATTCGTAAAGTTTTTTTGTTTCGATTCAATGAACACTCGAGTTAGTTCTCACATTAAATATATGATTCATTTTCAACTTAATACCCAGCATACAAACTATTCGAATACAGTATATTTATAAATACTTTAAGTTTTTTTTCATTGTTTGAAACAAAATTTAATAACACTCGGTTTTGCATACCCTCTATCAATATGATGGGATGTCTATTTTAAAGTTTTTTTTTCCAGCTTGAAAACAATTGCTTTAAAATTTCTAAAAATGATTTTCTCATACTAACTCTTTATAATAAAAAAGGATTAAATTTAGAGTTTTTGACATTTTTTCTTTAAAGCAATTCAATAAGCTAGCAAAAAAACTAAAATCTTTTCAATTTTAAACAAAATTTATTCATTCCGTTAAAAAAATAAATTTTTTAAAATAAGTAAAATTGAAATTATTAAAAATCATCTTTTTTGGGAGAATCTAGATAGAAAATTATAAATTGTTCAGTCTATTCAAATATATAATTTAATTTCAGAAAAAAGAGTGTTGTGCATGAAAAATTAAGTTTATTACAAGAAGAAAAATTATTATTCTCAAACAATAAAACGGATCAACAATTATTATAACAAACATAATACTCCTCTCTCTGTCTGTCTCTCTTTCTCTCTCTCTCTCTCTCTCTCTCTTAGTTTTTCTTTTTATTAACTGACATTATCTGACTTCAGGATTAGACTTTCATATTTTTTTTTTGGCTGGCTTTTTTCTGGTTACGAAGAAATTGAATTTGCATAAAATACAAATTTGGATTTGTATTTTCTTTTTTTTTGGAGTTAATGTTAATGCTGCACTTTGCAATGCTGTTTAACGTTGAAGGTAAGAGAAATTTCTGAACACGTACTAGGGTAGATAGACCCACAGCAGTAGGCCAAAAAAATGTAATAATAACACACTTCTGTGTGTAAATGAATATATTTTGTTTTATTAATAAATTAACTGATTTTTGTTTGTTCTCGAGGTTCCATTTTAGTCAGTCTAAACCAGATCTTTAACATTCATTTTTTTTTTTTGTCATTACAACAAAAATTTTAAAAAATAAACTTTTCTTTCAAAAGATGTTTAAAAGAATATTCAAAGAAAATTTAACAAACAGACGAGAGAAAAAAAAAATGCTGCAAGAGCAAAGTTTGTCAAATGAATTTTTCAAATAAAATAAAAAGAGTTGAAAAGCCTGAAGAGAAAAAACAAACAATAATTTGTTGTCGTTAGTTTAGTTGTTGGGTTTGTCTATTCATTATTTTTAAGTTAAATTTTACATAGCTTTAACACTGCCTATAATTTTTGGCTTATTCATTAATTTTTTTTTGTTCGTCTTTGTTGTTGTTTATAATCTTTTCTCGTAAAAATTTTTCAGGGATAAAAAATTGAAATTTTAAATTATTTTAATAGGCAAAAGTAGAGAGAAAAAAAATTATTTAGAAAGTAGACAGAGAAAGAGAAACTAAAAACAGAATAAAATGAAACGAAAAAAGTTATCTGAAAAGAAACTTCATATAATTTTTTTCCACTGCATCTTCTTCTTTTCCTTTAAATGATTTTGTCACAAATTTTGTGTGAAACTTTTCAATTATTTTCGTTCCTATGAAAAAAAACAAACTTTTTTCTACAAAACTTTTAGTTATCCAAGTTGCTGTCGTTGTTGTTTAACTCTCAAACCCAATTAATCAATTGTATTTCGGAATTTGAGTTTCCATTTTAAATTTCTACTTTTTTTTCTCTAAAACTTGATTACACTTTTTATTTGAAAAAAATCTTATTTCATTATCAAACATAAAGCTACATAATACACAAACATTAACTTATTTCATTAAACTTTATTTGGTGATGATAAAAAAAAAGAAAAATTAATTAATTATAACAGAGAATTATAAGTAAATTATTTTACAAACAAAAAAAAAACAATAAACTTTCTTTCAACAATGGAAAAGTATCATTAATAGTTGAAATTGAAGAAAAAAATGCTTAAAATAAGTTTTTTTTGTTATTCTTTAAATTTCACAGCAATTCCTTTTTAAATTCTAGATTTTTTAATACAATTTTAATAAATAAAAAAGAAAACCACTGCTATAGTTTTTTGTGTTCTTGGAAAGGAACTGTTTTTTTCATTTCTGTCAACCTGCGGGCTTCACTTGCAACAAACGTTTGGAAAAAAGTTTGAAAGCTTTTGTTTGAATTTTTCATTTTCTCAGTGAACGAAAGTATTTATTTTTCAAGTCAAAAAAGTCGAAAATAATATTTTTATTTAAAAAAAAAAATCGATTGTTTTATTTTTCTGGGTAAAACAAACTCAATTAATTGATTTTGTTTCCTTCCTTTATATTGACAGTTTATTTTTTATTTTTTGACCTAACCAGCATGGTCTAAAATTTTGTTTGTTTATTGATTCTATGCATTTTAAATGTATTCGTCCCTAGTGCATCTATCCAGTTTTTTTTCTAATGGATTTTTGGATGTTTTTAGTTTGTAGAATTTATTTTTTATTTATATAAATAATTTTTATTAGGGCTTTTCCCTAAAGAAATTTTTTCTTTTATTATAAAAATTAAAATTCTCTGAGGAACGCCAAGTTTATTGTTGAGTTTTTCTTTTTTGTTGTTGTTGTTGTTCGTTAAAAACTCAAAATATAAATTTTTTTTCTTAAATTTGAGTCAAATCGAGAAAAATTTATTTTTGTTTGTTCTGAATTGAATTTCAATGAAAACACTTTTTTTTAAAGAAATTTTTCAGGATTAACTTCTGAAGTAGTTTTCATTACTGAAATTTTTTCTGTCAATAGAAGAATTCAAGAGTGTTTTTTTTTTTAAACAGTCAGCTTATCTATTTATATTAAGAAGAATGTTAATTGACAATAATCAATTTGTTTAAAAGAAGTGAAACCTTACAGAACTTTAGTAGGGAAAGGATAAATTTATTTTCAGTGAAAAAAAACAACCTTCAGAACTCATGAAACCCAAAATTAATTTTTTTCTCAACAAAGTAAATTAGAATCATTTTTTTTATCGAAAATAAAAAGCGTTGTAAATTAAAATTCATTTTTTTTAAAAATAGTTTTTTTATCAAAAATAAAATAATTCAGAAACTGGTTATGTTGATTTCGAATGTTCCAAAAAAAGCGCCGTGGAAGCGTGCTGGGCCCATAACCTTTTGGATTTTAGAAGTTTCATTTAATGAAAGAACAATTTACAAATATGTACAAAAGCCAGTTTTTCTCTGGTGTTGATTTTCTACTACTGCATTTATATTGTGTTTTGTGTGAGATTTTATACTAAGAAAAACCCGCCAAAACTACTTAACATTTAACATTGACTAGTTATGAACTTTAACCAACAAAATATTTTATATCTCAAAACTTTTCATTTGCGAAGGATTGAAATTATTGGCATTCTATTAATAATTTCGTTTATTTGATTTTTTTTTCTCTAGGTTCAAAGAATTACTATCCGAATCGTTCAATTGGAATAGATTGCAGAGAGTTTTAGGAGAACTCTACAAAAGTTTCTTGTGATACTGATAAATGTGAAAATTATGTTCATATGTTGTTAAATAGTGAAAGTGATCAAATAATTGGTTGTATCAGTTTTTTTTCCTGTTATAAAAACGTCTGAAAAACAATTTTGTTTTTTTTGTTTTGTTTTGGATCATAACCACCGATTTCCAACCAACCAAGTGGCATAATAACGCAATGCACCATCATTATCATCATTTGAACAATGCCAATGTGGCGGCCTTGATAGCATCTGGTCATCATCATCATTTAGCTGCTTCGAGCGCTACTACCGCGGGACATCCGCATCATCCACACCATCCGGCCAATATGTCTAGCTCTTCAGATTTTGTAACACATGGCAGTAATCAAACCCCGTCAGTGATCAATAGCGCTAACTCTTGGCATCATCAATATTCAACAGGAACTGGAATTGATGTTTACAATTTGAAACAGGCTCAAAATGCTCAACAACACCAGCATCATCACCATCATCAACAATACGCTGATTATCATTTTTTGATGTCCAATTTTGCGGCACCACCTCCTCCACCACCGCCTCTACCTACGGGAGCTAGTCAAAGTTCTCAAACAGGCTCCAATAGCAATAACAATAACTCAAATTGTACAATTATTTCAAACAATCATTCTAGTAGTTCAGCCAATAACACAAATAATCACAATAATCATTATAGTATGAATGGGATCCATCAAGGAGATTATCCTATCAATACACCAAACACCATAAATCAAAATCAACGATCTTCGGATTATCATTTGAACGGAAATATTGAGAATCATTCGAGTGGAATGCAAACAGAAAATAGTAATAATAATAATAATAATCATAAAGGCACTGCATCAATAACGTCATCCACGATGACTACGACAACCATCAGTAATTCAATTTTATCTCCATCCATATCTACAACCACGTCTTCATTATCGATGTCTTCATCATTAAACTCTTGTTCTACGGTGAATCCTAGCTGTACTCCATCTTCGACATCATCTGTGCTGGTTAATTCGGCATCATCATCATCAAATTGTACATCTTCATTGACAGTAAACTCTTGTCCTACGTTGAACAATTCGGTCAGTTCATCTTCGATCATCAGCAGTTCGACAACGATAACGTCAATGATTTCATCGGCAACATCGACCTCTATAGCCACCATCACAGCGACCGGATCTTCATCATCCTCATCATCGACCACTAGCTACTATCATCCAATCAAAGATACGACATTCACAAAGATATTTGTTGGTGGACTTCCCTACCACACAACCGATAAATCTCTGAGAACATTTTTCGAAACTTTTGGCGAGATTGAGGAGGCTGTCGTGATAACGGATCGGCAAACGGGGAAATCTCGTGGCTATGGTTTGTAAGTAAATTTAGGGATTTTATTTTTATTTTATCAAATTTATTCTACAATGAACTAGAAAATCATCAAAATGTCAGTGAAATTTTGAATAATAGAACTTTCTGTTTGGTTTATTATGAGCGTCATTTTTTTTTTTTTTTTATTCGAGAGAAGAATATTCAACAATAAACTTAACGCTCGTCATCAAACTATCGCTACACACACACACACTGTTCACATAGATGACACTTCATTATTTAAATTATTCATTTTTTTCTCCCAAGTTGAAAAACTTTCATTTCAACTCACAAAGAGTTGAAAAAAAATATAATTTATAGTCCAAACAAATGGATTTTACTAAAAAAAAAAAATAGAATCATAATGATAGAACAACAACAACAACAAAAAAACAAATTTTATAATGTCGCTTAGATGATGATTTTTTTTGTTTTCAGTATCATTACAATAAATTAAAAAAAGATCTTTTCCAGTAAAATCATTTGTGAAATGATTGTGCGTGTATGCTTCATGACCTTTGGAAAGATTTTGGGAATCTTTTTGAAGTTTTCTACTAAAAAAAAAGATTGTTTTTCCCAAAGAGAAAGTGAACTTAATTCCATGGTAAAGGCTTAAAAATTTTGTTTTTGATTCAAATCAATTTGTATGATTTTTTCTCTCTTGCTTTTTGAGTTGATTAAAAGCTAATGTCGTGAGTTTTTTTTTTTCTTTTAATTCAATTTAAATCAATTACAACTGTATTAATGTTGTTTTTGTTCCTCAATCGCTTTGAAGTTTAAAGGAGAAAAAAACGAGAGCCTATTTGGAAGTTTTCTTCTTCAAAATAATAAGTGGTTTTATAGATTTAAAAAAAGCTTCCATCGTTTTTTTTTTAAAAACAAAAAGTTAATCGACTTAGAATGGATCTTCTTTGGTACAGACATTTATTTCTAATTAATCAATAAAAGTCTTAAATTTACCAAGAAAATGAAAAAAATTTTTTTTTTTTAAGCTTTCAAGCTCAAGATTTCAATTTAGCAAAAACTATTTTATTTCAAACAAATAAGAAAAGGGTTTGCAAAATGGTTTATCAATCAAATATATAGAAAACAACTTCTAGCTCTAAAAATATTTTTATCATTCAAAAATGATTTGACTTTTTTTTTTGCAATGCAAATGTTGTGAAAACATTTCTTTAGACTTTTCAGAAATGATTTCTAGTCTTGTCTCTGAAACTGAAAATGATTAATTTTGACAAACTAAAATTCAGTTTTAAGTGTTTCTTGGTTTTCTCTTTTTTTCTTGTCAAACTAAACTTTCATATAAATAATTAGCGGCATTTTCCTAACGTTTGTGAATTTCTTGAGAAATTATTGAAAAATGTCAAGCGTGTTGTATTTATTTCCAAACTAAAAAAAAAAAATAAAACTGAAAGTTTTTTAATTTTTTTTTTTTCACAAACTTCTATTCAATCAAGCCAGTTTTTCGCTATTAAACAATTTGAAAAAAACTCTCTGAAAAAAGCCATTCAATAGTTTCAGGTTTGAAAATTTAAGGCAGGTAGGCTTCTTTTGTAAATTCTATGTTTACATTCATTCCATTACAAACCTCATCAGAGATTTAAGTATCTAGTTTTTTTATTTAAGTTAATATCAGATTTCTTAAAATAATAGAAAACCGATTCTCTTTTTTTTCAATACTACTTTGAATCAGATACCCGAATAACACTTTTTTCTCCGAAAATTCTTGCTTCGGATTTGAAAGCTTTTCTCTTGTTCATTTTTTTTGAGCAATTTTTGCTAAAAGTTTTTCAAAAAAAAACTCATTTTTTGTTGGTTAAATTTTTGGGTAAATGGCCACATATGGCTATTACACACACACACATACAATATAATGCTGTTTGTGATCAAAAAAAAAATGAAGAAGAAATTCTTGAACAATGATAATGATAACGAGTAATATTGTGCACCAACCAACAAAAAAAAGATTCTAGGATTCTTCTGAACCAAAAAAAAAGTATATTACTACCACATCCAGTTCGATGATGGATGATCCAAACAAGAAAAAATTTCGTTCATTTTGTCTCGTTTCGTTTCTATCTCTCTATTGAATAGAGTCTTAGCATATCTATCTGACTGTCTGAATGTGTTTTTGTACTGTTTCTTTTCGTTGATAGTTGTTAGTAGTCGTAGTTGTTACGAGTTTGATTTATTGCTACTTGCCCAATATATAACACACTTGGTATAAGAAAACTTTTTTGCTGCTCTCGGTTCTCCGAGTTTTCTTTTGGTTTTAAATATAAATTTTTCTTTCTCTCTCTCTCTCTCTCTTCAATTTCTTCTGATGGTTTCATTGAACGAGTTCGAGTTTGATTCACTTAAAGGAGAGTAAAACAAAAAAATAAAAAAGAAATTGAGTTTCAAAATTTGAAAATGAAGAAAAATTTTGATATCAAGAGAAAAAGAAGAGAAAAATAGTATTAAAGTTTTTTTTTTCTTTGGTACAAAATTACAACCATAACCATACAATTTGTCTTATTGGAGCCCACGCCACAACAACAATTTCTTAAGGGTTTTCTTCTCTAAAAGGGGAGGTGTAAAAGTGGAGGGTGAGGTGTATGCACTACACTTCGAAAACCTAATTTTCTGCTCGTATGTGTTGGCTGACCAAAAAAAAAAAAAAAAACCAAAAAGTTTCAAATTAATAATTTTTTGTTCACTAAAAATTTTTTTGAGAAATAAAATCTACAATAGGAAAAAAAAATCCACCATTCACAACAACAAAACTGAACCAATTTTTGTTATATTTAAATAACCGCGTCGATCATTGTGCAACTGTTATTATTCCTACCAAAACAATCCAGAATTTATAGCTTTTTAAATTCGTTTGTTTGGCTTTCAATTATAAAAGTTTTTTTTTTTTAGTTTTGTATTGTTTGACAACGATATAGTATTTGAAGCGTGCATGTTACGATATTTGCTTTGGTGTGTGTTTGCACTCGTTGTGTTTTTTTGGTACATTGCCTTGGTTGTTATGTGTATCGATTCTTGTGTATTCAACACACACACACACACACAAAAACACAATGAGCGTGTAATTGGTAGGACAAGCAAGCAAGCAAGCAAAAACAAAGCAAACACCAATTGGTCTTCGATTAATGCAAATTCACAATCGACAAGGAATTTATGTCTGTATGTGTGTGTGTGTGTGTGTTTGTATGTATGCAAACATTTACAACTTTTAATTTTAGCTCAAACAATAATAATATTAGCTGAACAACAACATTTAACTGGAACATTTGGCAGACAGAACGTCTAAAATCGTGTTTCAATATCAAAAGAAAAAACATAAACAAGGTGACAAGTGTTTTACGAATTTCAGATGAATTTTCCAAACATCAAGAATAATTTTTTTTTTTTTTTTTTTTTTTGTTAGCTCATTTTTCGATCTTTTCACAGTATTTGTGTAAATTGGTCTCAATAGAAAAAAAATCTAATTTTCATGAATTTTCCAAGACTAAATTGACTGATTAAATTAAAAGAAAAACTGATTTTCCAACAATTTTCTCATTATGAATTTGAAAATATAAAAACAAGATTAAAATTTTTTTTTTTCTCAAGTTTATTTCCTTGGTTTTTTTCTTTTGCTAGGCTATATTTAGGTCTATAGTTTTTGCTTGTTTCAAAGTTTGAGCTGTTTTCGTTATTCTTACAATTGATCGAATTTCAGTTTCACTGTTTGTTAAAGTTGGTTGTTGTTTTTTTTTCTCTTCTCTAGAAACATTAAGCAAAAATTATTTGTTTATTGTTATTAGTTTTATTGGCTTTTTATTTCAATCGAATTGCTAAAAAAAAAAAAAAAACGTTTTGATTGAACCTTTTTCAACCATTGATGATGTTTTTTTTTTTTTGTTCATTTTCATTGGCTTTTTTTAAACATAGAATAGGTTTTTTTTGTTTTGTTTTAATTCAATGAAAAGCTTTTCATTCATTTATTTTAGAGATTTCTGTTTATTGAAAAGGCAACAAAACACCAGTAAACTTTTATTTATTTTCGAGGTTCCTGTTTTTTTCCAATGTTTATGATGATGATGAATCAGACAAATTGTGCCAATCTTACAACAGACAATTCGCTTTTTTTCTGGTTTTAATTTCAATTTTTGGTGTTTTTTTCTGTTGATGGAAAAAAAAAAAAAATGAATGCATAAAATACAATTCGGAAATTTCATACACACGTAATTTCGATTTGCTGTTTTTGATTTTTATTTTTCTTTCGAACCGGAGACATGCATTTATTTATTTATTTATTTTTTTGTCACTCAAAATAAATGGTCAAATCGAAGTAGAAGAAATAGTTAAAACTCTATGCAATATCAAATGAATAAATACTTTTGGATTTTTTTCCATTATTTATCTAGTTTCAAGTTTCTTTTTTGTGTTAGTATTTTTTTTCTGTCTCAAGAAAATTGTCGTTAAACTTTATTATTTGTTTGTTTCAGTGTTTGTGGCTAAACACAAATAGACAAGAATAGAAATTCATTTCTATCCGTGGCTTCAATTTGGTTTCGGCTTTTCCAATTGTTATTCAAAAAAAAAATTTTTGTTTTTGGTTTATTTTTTCTGATACTTTTTTTTGACAGTTCAATAGTCTGGTTTGGTTTAGGTTTTTCAAAAATGATGATCTGTAGAATAGATTCTTAATAAATGGGAAAAAAGTTCTCTTTTTTCTGTGAGTCAAAACATTTTCTATCAAAGAGAAAACAAATTTTTCGTTTTTGTTTTAATCAACCGATTTATTATAGTTACAATAACAGCCAAAAATTTTAATTTTAATTAATATGAATAAATCAATAAACACTACTCTGGATTTTGAAACCTAGAGAGTAATTTGAAAATTTTTAAGTTTTTATTTCTTTTTCTTGCCCTCTACACTATCATTTATATAATATTATCGTTTATCATTTTAATCTATAAAAACAGTTCTTGTGAGAAATCAATTATTCAGAGTTATTATATTTAGAATTTAAATAATAAACAAATAAAAGTTTCATATTTGTTTAATGTATTAATAATAACTACTACTAATCATAGTAATGCGCTACAAATATTTTGGGATATCAACTAACGAAAACAAAACTATTAAAACAGTTTTGTTTCAGATCGAGCTTAAGAATAATTTTTTTATGTATAAAGTTTTCTTAAAGTAGAAAAGTTTTTTTTTATAAACAAGAAAAAACTAGCTTTATGTTCAAATAAAATGTTGATATTGTTGTTGTTTTCAATTTATCACCAAAATTATTCTTCAGTTTTATTTTCTGAAAGAGAAAAAAAAATATTCGGGTATTTGTGATTCCTTTTTTTGTTGTTGTTCTGAAGCTAAAACTTCAAATTCTTTTTAGATTAAAAAAGTTTTATTATCATTTTATTTCTTTTTTTTTTCTTATTTCTGAGACAACCAGAATCTGAAGATGTTGGAGTAGTATCTAGAAGAAATGATTAGAAAAAAAACCAAACAAACAAACAAAATCATCATTTCATATTTTCTATGGCTTATTTTGTCAGGAAAAAAAGTTATTTTTCCTAGTTTTATTGAAAAAAAAACTCGAGATTATAGGAACGATAACGAATAAAAATGATTTCTTTTTGAATTGGTTATCGATTTGAAATTGAAACTTGAGGAAGTTTTGATTTTTTTTTCTCGCGAGAATGGCTCAAGTAAGAATTTTAATTTATTTACGATCTATCCATTTGGAAATTTTTGTTTTTCGTTTCGTTTTCGAATTGAACTCGAGAAAATTTTTATTTCGATTTTTTAATTTTAAACTTAAAAATACGACCTAGTGAAATTTCGAGTTTCTCTGTTTACTCTGTTTTGTTGCATTCAATAGAAAAATAAATCAGAAAATTTATTGATGAACTTTGAAAAAAAGAGAAAAAAACTCGAAATTGCTTTGTTTTGTTTTTTTTTAACAGTCTCTAAAGTAAACTCACTAGACTCTAGTGACTAGACCTAACTAATTTTTCCTCAGAGAACAGGAGACCTGTTCCAAAGAAAAATTCTACATTTTTTATAAAGATTTAAAATTTAGAATTTTTTTACATAAAGTTGCAGCATATAATAATATAGATAAATAATTTTCTGTTTGAAAAAAAATAAATAACATGTTTTTTGGTTTTTTTTTTGTGAAAAAAAATTTGTTTTATTAAGTTTGCTCCCGACAACCATGGTTTTTGATTTTCTGTCAATTTTTGTTTTGTTTCTCCAATCTCTTGTTTTACTAGACAATCATTTTTCATTTTAATGCCATTCTCGTTTTGGAAACTATTTTTTTCATAAATTTTATATGAAAATTGATCATAATAATTCTTAAAACATTAGTTTTTTGTTCTTTATTCTATTTCATTTTAGTTCTTTTTCTTGTTGTTGTTGTTGTTGAAATACTTCAGTTTTTTTTCAAGAGGCTCTTGTTTATAACACGCGTTTATCACACTATGTAAGATGAATATAATATTGTTGTATCATCAAGTATTTGCCATAATGTTTAACGTATGTGAGATCTTATGTTGTTGAAAGATCATCACCACCGTGTCACATCTATCAAAAAATTTAACTCGAGAACAGAACAACACGGAACAAACAACAATTGCAGGCTGTCTCTCTAAAGTGATTTACAAACAAGAAAATTTTTTTTGAAAAAAAGATTTTATTTTTTTAAATAAATTTATATACTTTTTTTTGTTAAAGTTTATTTGTTTCTGAGAATATAATTTATCTTGTCATCAGCATTATCATCTTCATCATTATTAATATTATTTCAATATCATATTATTATTGATGATCAAGGATTTCGAGGAAAAAGTTTAAGGTCTTGAGTTAACTTTATCAACAACAACAAAAACAGTCAATCAACTTGTAACTAGAACAAAAGCGGATAAATTTGGTTTAGTACTCTTACTGGATCAAGTTTTTCTTTTCTCTTAGAATTTTGGCTTCACAATAATTTATCAGAAAGTTATTTAACGGTTAAATAACAACAATAACAACAAAAAAAAATTTAAAACAGAAAAAAAAATTAAATACAACCTCAGTTATTATACTGGGCTATCGATCCATTAATCGATATTAAAGTCTTCTTTTTTTTTTGGTTTTAGTATGTGAAACCAGTATATTTTTTTCTACTTTGAAAAAAAATCGGTTTCACAGTACTACTCAGATATGGTGAGTTGTTGGTTCCAGTGTCGAGTTATTTTCGAATGTAATTTCAGTTTGTTTGTTTAATTTTGTTTCGCCTTGTGATTGTGGATTTTTTTTGAAGGAAACAATACTGAAACAGTAAAAAAATGATTTGTCACAGAGATATAAAAAGTTTTTTTTTTGAAAAACAATGTTTTCTCTCTTTTTTTTCGATCTCCAAGAACTTTCTTTTTAAATTTTTTAAACTTTTCACTCGCATGTTGTATGGCTTTCGCTTTGTTCAAAAGTGAATGGCGTTTCCCGATTGATATAGAATTGATTTGGTTGAATCAAATAATTATACGATGATTGTTTTCTAGTTCCATCATCGAATTTTTTGCTTCCATCTATGTTAGAAAAAAAATGGAACGCTTTCAATATATTGGATACTGCAATTTATTTATTTTTTTTCATAATGGTTGTTGTTGTTGTGGATTCTGTTTCAGAATTTTTTATTTTCAATGTATCTCCACTGAGAGCGAGAGTTAATTCATTGTCGTTTTGTTTGGGTAAAAAGTTTTGACTTTATCTCTTTTATTCTGATTGTTCCATTTTTATTGATTTATTTTATTTTAAAAAAATTTTTTTTTTTTTTGAAAACTATTGTTTTTTCTTATTTAAAACACTCTGATGAAAAATAAAATGAAAGTTTTTTTTTTTTACTAAAAAAAATTCGATTTTTAAATTGACTGATTTTTTTTTTAGTTAAAAAAGTTTTTTCTTGATAATTCACTGGAAAGTTATAGAGAACATTTGTTCAAAACAAAACGAAAAAACATCGATGATTTTTTTTCGGAAAAAATCTTGAAAAAAAAATTGAAAGTGAAATTATTCAGTGAATTTATTTTTACAGTAATGAAAACATAGTTTAATTTCGAGAAAAAAAAATTCTGCTATCTCTCTATTATTAATGACAATTGTTACAAAAAAAATGACTAAATATTTTTTTTTTAGGAAAAAATCGAGAAAATCTCAGTCATTTTGTTTCATTGTTTCAAGAAAAATAAAAAGTTTTTTGTTTTATTGATTTTGTAATTAAATTTGAGAAAAAAATTTGAAATTGAATACGAAACTTGGTGAAATAATTAATTTAAAAAAAAATTGTAATTTTTTTCCTGAATAAAATACAAATAATATCTGATTATTTGAAAAATTTTAATGAACTTTAAAATAAGTTTTGTTACTGTAGTTTGATCGAATAAATTTTACTGATTTACTGATCAAAACAAAGCGAAATTTTTCCAATATTTTTTTTTCATTTATTTATCAAATTGATTGAAATCCCGAGTTTTTTTCCTAAAGATTCAAATTCTTTCAATGAAATTCATTCTTTTGTTTTTTTCGAACTAGGAAAAAAATCAAACCACTATACTAATAACCTAATGCATTGTCTCGAATGTCAAATAATCCGATCATCTCAGATGTCCAGTATTTTTCGGGACTATTTTTTTTAACAAAAGTCAAAAAATAAAATCAACTAAAAACCAAATGCGCTCTCATGGATTTTTTTGAGAATTCACAATTTACGTGTC
Source organism: Octodonta nipae (assembly GCA_034190945.1). Taxonomy (NCBI): domain Eukaryota; kingdom Metazoa; phylum Arthropoda; class Insecta; order Coleoptera; family Chrysomelidae; genus Octodonta; species Octodonta nipae. The sequence continues at coordinate 112,896 of JAVLUE010000216.1, read as the reverse complement.
CGGTGAATGACATGCAGCTTAAAAAAAACCAATAAGCAAAGTTTTTTCTCAATTTAATTTATTGATGAATTTTCTATTTTTGTAACGATTCTCAAGCATAGATCATTGGTCTTATTCTTTTTCACAAACTTTTTTGACAAATTTTCGTCGCATTACATCAAGCTGTTTAGCAGATTGTGAAAGCAAAACTCTTGAAAGTGATAACTTGGTAATAAGTTGTTCCTTTTTCTCTCTCTCTCTCTCTCTCTCTCTGTTTGTTGTCTGTTGTGTCAAGTCGAAACTATTGGTGCGCTGAATAATAATGTTATTCTCTTGATATTCTAAAAATAAAAAGATTTTAAGCTTTCAACAACAACAACAACGACAAATAAACTTCACTAAACAATAGCTTGCTAGAAGATTTTTTTAGTGACAAAACCAATCAGCTTGAATGCTTTGTTTTATTGTTTTGTTTCATGATAGTTCATTATATCAATCTGTGACCAGTGTCATAACAATGTAACACAATGGTCAAGAGAGGAGAAAAAAAACTCTAATCACACTACCCTCATAATGATTTCTAATATGTTCATGTGCAATTTAATTAAGAATTTTTTTTTTCTCTGACACATACATATTAACACGTTTAATGCGTTATTTATTTAGTTTTACTTATTATTTCTGATCAAGAGAAAAATTTTTTCTCAACAGAATCAATTCAATGTTGTTGTCACGTAATCATGGTAATGGCAATTTTGTTAGTTTTAAACAGAATAAAAATACATTGTCCCATGGACAACATCAATCAAAAAAAAAAAAAAAATAATGCAGAATAGTTTTATGCAAGCAACATTTCAATTTAGATGAATGCTATGTTGGTCTTTCAAGTTTCACTACAAAAAAGTTCTTGGTTTCTATTTGATTCTGTCAAAAATTAAATTTCTCTAATTAATTTACATTCATCATGCTCTAGTGTTCTGATTTATTGATTGATAGGAGTTCATTTTGCTTGAAACACTGATTTCAAAAATTCTAGGCCTACTTTTTTAGAAAAAAAATAATTCGAAATTTTCAATTAGTTATTTTAAGAGATTTTTTTTTTTTGATGAAAAAGAAGACGTCAAAAACAACAGAATAAAAACTAGAATAATAATCGCTTGATGGCGTTTAAATGGCGTTAAAAGCCCTTGAAAGCTTGACGCGATCTTTCAGTTTCGTTTTTTCATTGGTTATTTTTGTTTTTTTTATATATAATCTGATTAGAGCTGTTTGTTTTGTTTTTTTTAAGTATAAACGCTATGAAATTAAAGATTCTTGCCGCTGCCGCTGTTGTTGTTATGTCGGTGTTTTCATGATTTTTTTTTCATTGTTGTTTTTTCATTATTATCATGAAAATCGAATCAAACATTTTGTTGATTGAACAAAAAAAAGCGACATTTTTCTAGGCAAAAAAATATGGAATCTAAAAGCTTTTTGCTTGAGATATTTTTTGCTCGCTGTTATTGTTGTTTCTGTGATAATTCTTCTTTTTTTTGTCACTTAGCTTCATTATTGGCATTTTTTGATTCAGAACAAATTATTATTATTGAGTATCTAAACGCAGAAAATACAATCAAAGAGAAAATAAATAAGATCTTGTTGACTTGTTTTCACAACGTAAGAATTGTAGGTAAATTTTTCTGAAGGAAAACAAAATAGTCGGTATAAATAAATTTGAGAACTCTTTTGAGAATTTTTCTCTTCATAATCGTCACAACTAAATTTGACAATCAAAAAAAAAAAAAAAAAATTTAATATCAATTTTTCAATGTCAGTTTACAATAACTGAAATAAAAATAATATGATGAATATATTTATCAGTCAGTTGAGAAAAAAATACTGTGCAGTGGTTTAATAATAATAACAAAAATAATGCTTGTCAACGGAGAAGATGGCGATACAAAAATGCAATGTTTGTTTAGTTTATTTGATTTAGCCTGGAGCAGAAGAAAAAGCTGAAACGAAGAAATCAAGATTCACTGATTTGACAAGTAATTTTTTCTTTTTCATTATTATTATTGTATTAAAACTGACAGAATAAAAAAATTTTTAAAAAAATATCAAAATTACCCAAGTGGGGAAAGCAAAACATATTTTAATATGGAATAAGCTTTAAATTGTTTTTTTCTATCAAAAATCACAGGAACATTTATTTTCACATAGAGTTTTAAAAAGTTTATTCTAATTTTTTTTCCGAACTCTGCTGCATAAATAAAAAAAGTTTAAATGCATCAATATTTAGGTATCATGGCACAAATATTTCAACGTTGTATTTAAAAAAAACTTAAATTTTATCATTTCTAATCGCATAAATGAACATATTTCGAGAAAAGCCTTTATTTAAAACGACTTTTATTTCAAAACTTCATGAATTTTAAAAATTAGAAAAAAAGTTGACAAGTTCATCAAAAATTCATTTATTTATTAATTTTTCATTCGATGATTTAATTCTAATCTTCAAGTTTCCCGGAAAACCTCTCCAAATAAAAGAAGAAGAAGATAAATAATTTGTTTTTTTTTTGAGATGATGATATGAAAATTAATGATTCAAATTAGATGTAATAAAGATTTTATAGCTAAAACCTAATTAGTTTTCGCTTTTTTGTTGATTATGTTTTACATTATGTGTTGTGCTACGTGATTGATGTTATTACTTTAATATGAAAGCAAAGAAAAAAACGAAAAGATTTTTGTTTATAAATAAACAGAAAAAATGAGTTTTACTTTAGGGAATCAAAGCCAGGTCCTAGCATTTTTTCGAGTGACAAAAATAATATATTTTTTTTTAGTTGTTATAAATTTTTTTTCTTTGAATTTCCAAATTTTCGATGCATCTCAATCTGTTTAATATTTATCAGAAATCTTCATTTTTTTCAAGAAAAGCTGACGTAATCATGAAATGCTTTTAACTTGACTTAAATTTTTTTTCTACTTTGATTAGTTCATCCATCTAATTTTTGTGAATAATTTAAGATTTTTTTTCGCTTCTGCTATGCAAAACTTGAATTATTTACAAAAAAAAATTATCTTAAGCAAAGCATCAAAAAAAAAGTTATAAGTATAAAAATTAGAATATTAAATTGAGAAACTAATGCAAAAACTTTAAGAGAAAAAAAATTGACTTTAAAAGCGTTATTAAAGAACCAGAAAAAAAGGAATTTTCAAAACTTTATAAATGATTTAATTTTTACAAAATGGAAAAATTATTATGGTTCTTTAAATAGGTTTTTCCAAGTTCCCAAAAATTTATAATAGCAGTGAATTATCAAAAAAAAAAATCGTCAAGTTAAAAGTAGAAAGCTAGTTTTAATAACAATAATAATAAAAATCTAAATTAATTAGTTGCCGCATCCTTCCTCTCGGATCTTTTCTTCATCTATTCTAAGAGAAAAAAATCGTTAAAATAAACAATTTTTAATGTTTTTTTTTCTCTGAAAAAAAGAACTAATTCCGTTGAATTTTTAAAGCATTTATTTTTTTCTGGTGAAATATGTATTGATAACAGTTTTTTTTTGTAATTTAATAAGATTTTTCAATTTTCTATAAATTTACTAAGAATATGTTTTGCATCTTTTGTTCAAAAAATTGAGTTTCGTTTTGGAAAGTTTTCTCATTCTACTGCTATAAATTGACTATTCTTTTTGTTTTAAAGAAGACATTTTTAAATAATTTCAAAATTAATTTATTTAAATAATACAATTTTACGGAAACAAAGAGAAAAACTACAACATTGTTTCAATGTAGTGTGCTTGAAAATTTTAGAATTTAAATCTTTTTCTTTTTTCTTAAAAAGCTTTTGTCAATTAATATCTCTCTTAATTGAATGTTAGTGTCAAAAAATATCCAAACTTTGGCATGACAGCTATAGCCCGACAAATTTTGGAATAAATGTAAACAAACTTTGAATGTCAATTTTTGAACTTCTTTTTTCCAGTGTCTACCATCAATGTGTTGAGTTGGTGACGCCTGAAATATAATAACTTAAATGTTTTAAAGTCAGTTTAAAACCATTTAAACCATAATAATTTTGAAATTTAGAAATCACTTTTTTGTTTCATAAATTAATTTATCACTATCGTTGTTGTTAAAGCGGTATTAGGGTACTTTTTTTGTGTTGTGTTTCGTGTTGGAACTTTTTTTTTTTTTGAGAAAACATCTTGTTTCTTGATTCGGAAAACAAAACTCAAGTGCACATTTCTGGCGTGAACTCTACACTCAAAATTGTTGCTCTTGTTTTATTGTTTGTCTCGGTATATATAAGCACAAAACAGTACAGGCAGTAGTAGTAGCAGTAGCTTCAGTAGTTTAAATTCATTAAAAAATAAACCAAGTAAAATTTTAAAGCAAAAAAAAACAAAATTGAAATAAATTTAATGAATGTTGAGTTTTTTTCTGCTTTCCAGAAAGTCAAGAGAAAAAAAAAGTGTTATCAGCTTTGGAGCTTTATCGACACAGAAAAAATTCGAACCATTAGACGTCATTGATGTTTTCTTTCTTTGCTGCTGCTTCTGCTGGAACTTTTTTTTTGGAACAGAACCGTAGAACTTTTTCTCCACTTATATCTTTCAACAACACAAGAAAAAAAAAATTTCAAAACTTTTCTTTTCTTTTTTTTTTTTTTTTGTTTGGCACTGAAAAAAAAATGCAACCACAGGCGCAAAGCGTTTTGTACTAATTGGCTTTTTCTTGTTCTTACTTCTGTTTCCAATTCTCTTCTTCATTGTCTTCGCTATTTTAACTTGGTTGTTCTAAATTTTTTCACCTTTAGGCTGTTTGCATTCTTGTTAATCATCATCATCATTTTTTCTTGTGAATCTAATGCTTTTCTTGTTTCTACTTCATTTCTAAGAAAATAAACACTTCTTCGTGTTTCTGTTGCTGTTGGTAAAACATCACACTCAACAACAAAAAACAAAACAAAAAATTTACTAGAATACATCCATTCTTCATTGTACAGTGATTGTTTTCTGGGATATTCTCTCTATCTCCAAAACATTCTTTTAATAAAACTAAGAATGATGCATGATAGGCTTTCTATTACTTGTTTGTTTATTCTGAGAGTTTTTTTTGGAAAATCTTTATAACTTGAGAACTTATATTAGTTTTCTCTCTCTCTCTCTCTCTCTCCAAAACAAAACGAAAGAAACTTTGACTAAATTCATTAATTGGTATTAGGTGCTGGTGTTTTCCAATTGGACACTGGTGTCGTTTTTGTCGTGTTCTTCTCTCTATTTCTTGTTGTTAGTTTTTATTGCTATTATACACATAAAACGTGAATCGGTTTTCTTTTCTTTTCATTGGTAGCTTTTTATTCTAGGCGAAATTTTCCTGCCCAGGATAATTTCTTTTTCGCGTTTTTCAAGTAGAAACCAGAAAAAGAGAGGAAAAAAAATTACAAGAACAAACAACAAACAAACGATAAAACCAGAGAAAAATAGCAGAAAAAGAGAAAAAAAAGTTTCTCAAAATTTAATGTCTTTTTTCTGTATTTATTATTAATTCAAGAGTTATTTAAATCTAAAAGATTATTCTTCTTTTCTCTGAAATAGAATGATAGAAATTTTTCTTCTTTTTTTTTTGCTTAGCAAAGTAAAATTTATTCACTATTTTGATGAAGAAAAAAAATTAAGTTTCACTTTTATAAAATAGAATGTATATTTAGATTTTAACTAAACCCAAGAAGACTGACTACTCTCTCTCTCTCTCGTCTTTATAATTCAGAGCAAATGTATATAATTTTTTTAATAAAATGACTTTTCTTGCTGTTGTGTTGTTGTTGCATCGTTAAATTCAACTTAAAAATTGAGTTTTAATTTGATGAAAAACATATAAAGTTTATATAGAAATGGAATAAAGACAAAGATACGCACAGTATATCTACAAGGAGATATACACTATGGAAAAAAATAAGAAAAAAATTAATTATTCAAGTTTTAAAAGCTTTGAAATGTATTTTTGGCATTTGAAATCATGATCATCATAAAAGAAGAAGAAAAATTCAGTTTAAAGTAAAAAAAGTATTCTATCTTATTTATTTAAATATTCTTTATTCCCAAGAAAGAGAAAGTTTTAAGTTTTCTCTTCTAAATCTGAATTTAGTTTCAAAATTTATTAAAAAACTTTTTTTTAATTTCATTATTTACTGTTTATTTAATGTTTTTATTTTTAAATCCAAAATATGACTTTTTTATTTATATGAAATTTTAATTCACCTTAAATAAATGTTTTTTTTTGTTGTTGAAGATATTCTATTTTTTTAAGTAGGCAATCTTCTAATATTTTGGAAATCAATTTATTTGAACATTTTTTAATATATTTTCTATGAATTTTAAATTTAACTTATTGATTGAAAATTTGTTTGAATATCTGTTTTTGGAATATAAATAAAGTCTTCATTATAAAAAAATAAATATAAATTGAATTCTATCGTTAATTTTGAAGAAAAAAATTGCATTTAAACAATGTTTTTTTCAAATTTGATAAAACATTGCTCTGACATTTGCCAGTTTCATTTTTCTTGTTAAAAAAAATTATCTCAAAATTCTGGTAGCAGAACAATGATAAACATGAAAATCAAATAAAAACACTAGAAGAATTTTTTTTTACAACAATTTGCTACATCTTTGTCAAGTTTAATCGTGTTATTTGGTATAACTAGATTTTCTGAGTTTAACATACACAAGTTTTACATGTTCCAAATACAAAACAGACTTTTGGTTTAAATTTCACAAGCAACTGAGAGCGTTATCAAAATTCAACGAAGATGTGTTATTGAAACTTTTTTTTTTCGTAAAAGAGAAAATGTTATTGAAAAGCCTTTTTTTCTCCATAAAACAGTCTCGAAATTTTCTGTTTTTGATGTATGAAAAAATAAATTCAAAATTACAAGAAAACATTAAACAAAACAATTTACAATAAATCGGCGATTGAAAAAAAAACTGAGAACCAAAACAAGCAGAGATTTGTTGACTTTTTCAAAATTTTTTTAGCAAAGTGTTTTCTTATCTTTTTTTTAATGAGAATACTTTCAAAACAAATTAAAAATTATATTTTTTCAGAATTTAAAAGAATTAGTTTTTCTCTCATGGTTTATATAAAATAAAACTCTTAATTTTGCAAAAAGCTTGTTAAATTTATTAAATGTCAATTACTCGTGGCTAAGATATAATCTGATTTGTAAGAAAATGGGTGCTTTTCTGCCTTTATTCATTAAAAATTTATCATTTTTTTAAAATAAGAATTTTTGTTTTATCGATTTTAGATAAAATTAATTTTTAAAAGAACTTGTTTTTTTCGGAAAAAGTTTGATGTATTTTTTTCTGGTAATTGGTTTGATTACTGGTTACTTGATTTCCTACATGTACATACAAATTTCGGTTATTCTTGAAAAACATTAAAATCAATAATAAAAAATTTTAAACATTATACATCTCATATATTGCTCTGTTAATTTTTTTTTTGAAAACTATTATAATATGTGTTTTTTATGCTCCAAAAAAACCAGAAAATCAAGAAAAAATTGATTTTTTAAAGTTTGAAAGCAAATTGAAAAAAATATGCCTACATATTTTTTCTAATGTCTTAAAGTTTAAGACTCAAACCAACAATTTTTCGAAATTATCAAATTTTCAATCGAAAATTTTAAGCTCTTTTCGATACTTAAGAAATTTTAATTTTAAAAATTATTTTTTGATTGGCGTTGAAGTTAAAATGAAATTCAACTGAGAAATCATAAACTTGTTTATTTAAGCTATCTATAAATTTTCAAACAATTATTAATTTAAATAAACAAAAAATTTTGATATAAATAAAATATCAATAAATGATTGTTTTAAATTTTTTTTTAAGTTTTCAAATGAAGAGGATTATTAAGCACACCTGATAACTTTATAGAGCAAACAAAAAAATAGAAGCGTTTTTATTTGTATACTTAGCCAAAGCACACGCACACATACATACAGAACAAGTTTGCTTTTTATTTGAAAAGATTCGAGAATGTTTGTTTTTTTATATGGAAGGAATCATTTTTGTTAATAGTTGAAAATGATGGATTTTTTCTTTTTGTGGTTATTTTTCTTCATAATGGATAAACGAACAAAAACTAATATATTTATTATATCGCATATCACTCTCGATCGAATACTCTTATGCTTTGCACTTGTAATTACGACTTGTTTGGCTCGAATCGCTATTTATTGTCAATTGATATTTTAGTTTCTTTTCCTGGTTTTGGGTTTGTGGTTAAAGCTTTTAGATTTTTGTCAGAAAGCAAAAAAACTAGAAACCACGGAAAAAAAATCTTTTTCAATATTCAAACATTGCTCACAAATACAACACGCAAGCATATCGAGTGACATCGGAAATCGTTTTGTTGGTCGGGCGTTCGCGATATTTTTTTTTGTTTTTTTTCTGTCGGCATCAGTCGAGTAAACTAGGGTTTTTCTCTGTTCGGATCTGTATGGCAGGCATAGTTGCAATGATTAACCAGCTGGTGTTTTATCTATTTGTTTTGTTTCTATTTTGTGAGTGTTTTTAGTGTCTTTCAAAGTTTTTTTCCTTTTTTTTCTACTTGTAAACTAGACCAAAAAGCAAACAAACAAGAGCTAAGAAAAAATCAACAAAAATTTTAACTCAAAAAAAGAAAATCTCATCTTTCACTATCGATGGAAAAATTTCTAAATACGTTGAATGACATTAGACTTAGATTCAAGCAGTCATTTCTCACTGATAATATAACATTGATAGGATGTATGTATTTTGATAAAGTGTGTTATGCCAATATTATATTGCCTCTTGACAGAATTTTTTTTTTTTGCGAAATCATTTAGAAAACTTAGAAATTCTTGACACTGATCAAATAGATTTTTTTTCTATGATAAATATGATATTTTTGTCAAAATTATTTATTCACTTTTGATTTTGAAATTTAGTTTTAAATCTGCAATAAAAAGTTTTTATTTAAATTTTATTGTAATTAAATAAAAATTTATTTTTAGAAAATTTTTTGAAAAAAAACTATTGAAATATTAAAATTAAAATAATAAGTAAATTTAATGATTTATGATTTCGATTTTACTTTATAATGCAAATATTATTTCGAAAAAATGGCTAAATATTGTTTTTATCAAGTTATAATTTTTTTTAAAATTTTATAAATTCGAGAAAAAAATTTATTAAATTCATATATTTTTAATCTCAATATAACATAAGAATTTTTGAGATGTAAAGTTAGTTTAATTTATCTAAATACATGTAAAAATCTAATCAATTAAAAAATTGAAGCAAGAAATCCAAGTTTTCAGAAATGAAAAATTTTTTGAAAAATTTAGTTTTAATAAAATAAAACTAAAAAACTTCTATGTAAAAAAATGTTTGTTTTTTAATGGAAAAAAATTACAAAAAAAAAAAAATTGTTCTGAAACATTTCTAACAGCGTTAATTTTGCAGAATTGCCATTTCAGCTTTAGAAAAAATATTCTGGCCTTAAATAAAAGTCTCAAGCAAAATCATTAGTCACTTTGTAAACTAAATCTAAGTTTTTTCTATATTTTTTTATTTACAACATATTGGCAACTATTGTTTTTTATTGAGTTAAAAATAAAACAAAGACTCCCAGCTCTCCTAGCTATGGTTGAGAATTTATGCTATATTTTAGCATAAGATGATGACTATTGTAGAATTTATGTGGGTCTAAGTGTGTGCTCTGTGTTAGTAAAATGCACTTTTTGTTTTATCAAGATTTTTCCTTTTCATGCCAGACATTATCTTGCCTTAAGATTTCATTTTTTTAATGTTTTTGTTTTTTTGCTATAGCTTGGCTTGCAAAAAAAAAAAAATAAACTATAAACTATGTTTGTAGTTTGTATTGTGTTTTTTCTAGTTTGGGTTTAATATATAAATAAAATAGCATTCTTTTTGGCAAGACAAAATTAATTAACTGGATGACTCGACTAAATGCGTTTGTGTGTGTGTTTGTGTTTTTGTGTTTATAGACAGTTTTATTCTTTAGTTATTCCAATTAGAGTCAATTTCAAAATTTTCAATTAACTACTCGTTCAAGTTTCTGGTCATGCATTGTTGTTAGCGTTGTCTAGCCTAAATTTCGAGAGTTTAACGCAGCTCGCAAATTTTTGCAGAATTTTAAAAATTTAGAAAAACTTGAAAGAGAGAGAGAGAGAAAAGAGAGAGAGAGAGAGAGAGGAAAACAGAGATGTTAAAAAAGAATTTATTGATAAAACTAAACAAAAAATAATGAAGTTATGATGATAGCAAATGTACCATAAATTGAGTGAGTTTGTGGCTCTATTAGAAAAAAATTTATATTTTTAAATAAAAATTCTGGCTCATTCATCATTTTAATTCAGGACATCACTGTTTGAAAGCGATTGTTATTTCGTAATTTTTGTTTCGTAGAAAATTTTTCCAAAATGTTATTTTATGGCTAGTGTGAGCTACCATATCTCTCAGTAAAATACGAATGACGCCAATTGAAGACAACAAACAATGAAGAAGAAAAATAAAACCGAAAAAAATGTCGACTACTGAAAAGCGGCAATATCAATCACTTCGAGACATATACAATGTTGTTGGCATTAGTCTTGTAAGTCGACGACAAATACATCAGCAACACTCTAAGATGTTAAATTTTTCGGCAAACCATATATCAACGATTATCATCGTGTTTCATTCTTTAAAACAAAGACAACAACAAATTTTCTTTCTTTACATCTACAGATATATAGATAGACTTAGTTAAACCGAACCAGCTCTGTTAGTTCAACTAAATCTTTTGAGCTTTAAAAAACAAAAAATATAAAAATAAAAAAAAATAACAATGACAGCCCTAGCAAGAACACAACAACATAAACACATTCAACTAAAAGAAAAACTATTACAAAGATTAGGAAAAAAAATTAGAATTCTACAACCAAAGAAAAAAAAAACTAGAAAATAAATAAAGCACAAACCAATTCTCTTTCACTGTCTTTTTTTTTGATATACTCAGTAGACAAATACAAGCTTGACTGGCCAAGCGAAATTATGCTAAATGATTTGATTACACTTTTCAGTAGTTTGGCGTTCTTTTCTTCTTCTTTGTTTCTTGTTCTTTATGTTTTATTTCAGTTTATTATTGTTGCCGGTTTTTTCTCTGGTTTTATTTTCTGTGCAGTTTGATTGACCAAAATAGTATTTGCTTTGTTTTTGGTTGTAGTTGTGTGGTTTTTACACTTAAATAACTGAAAATACTATCCCTTAGCACTGTAGTTTTTTTTTGAAAAAAAAAACAAAAATAAAACAACAGTAAAATAGCTGAGAAGGAAAGTCGGTTTAGAAATTATTTGGTTTATCGGTTTTGGCATACTTTTTGTCGCCTCAATAGTTTTCCAAACAAAAAAAAACGAAAATTCTATAGAAATAAAATATTTCAAGAATTTGCAGTGAACAACAACATGAATTCAACACGACAAACAATAAACAATCTTTCAAGTTTTTTTTAATTGTTTTAAGAGAAATTTGAAAAATTTTTACTATCAAAATTAAATTTTAACAAAGAAATATTTAATAGTTTCTACACAGTTTAATTAAAAATAAGTTTAATAAAATTAATAATTTAATGTGAAAAAAACAGGGTTATCTGTTTTGAAAATTTTTAATTGAGAATCTTTTTCAAGTGTTTCTTTGTAGTTGATAAACTTAAAATTACTTTGAATTTAGAGTTTTAAATTGGGTTTCTCAACTTAGAGAATATTTTTTTGAATTGTAATATCAAATTGAGTATTCATTAGATTAGTCAAAAAATTTTAATATCAATAAATTTAAAGATTTAAAACAAAAACAACAATATTGAACGATATTTTTGAAAAAATTCTCAGCCCAATTTTAGTCGAACAATTGTAATCGAACAAAAAAGATTTTTTTGTTTAGAATTCAAAAAATTTGGGTTGCAAGGTTCTTCTTGACAAGATAGAAGAAATCTAGCTAAACATGAAAAAATTTTAAGTTTGATATTAATTGAACTTCATAGAATTATCAAGAAACCAGCCAACAAATTTAATAAAATACAATTATTGCATCAACAAGATAGTTCAGAGAATTTATGTCTGAATTTAATTCAAAGTTTTATATGTATCATAAAGTTCATTTTTGTTCCACAAAAAAAAGTTTAATAAAATAAATTATCAAGTGAACTTATAATTTATTTTTTATGCTTTTTCATGGAAAGTGTAATAAAGTTTGAACAGTGAAATAATTGTTTAATTGTTCAGATTGATTTGAGAGAAAAGAAAAAACTTGAAATGAAAACTACAAGTGATCGCTCTTTTTAGATCTATTTTCTGTTAAGAGAATTTTTTCCAATAGTCACGCTTTAGTTGTCAAAAGAATTCAAACTTAAAGTGACATCAAAAAAATACTACTACTTTGAAGGCTATATTTGTTTGTTCAACCAGAAAAAAAATTAATTCAGTTTCAAAAACGTTTTCCGTTGCTAATAAGCTTTCAACTGAAGAACAAGCTTTAAGGATTTTTTTTTTCTTCAGATTCTAAGCTAAACATTGTTTATAAATTCATATTTCTCATAAAAAACGATTGAACTTTTTTTCATACATTCAAGTATTGAAAAGACTTTGAAAAGTCTTATTATTAATGTGATAAATCAAAGAGAAAAATTTCCGGCTAACATTTTATTAATTTTATTCTGGTTGTAGATTGAATTCAATTCATTTAAGCTTACAAATTAAAAACAGTTTTTTTATACAGTTTCATTTAAACAGAATAAAATTCAAAAATTTTTCAACCAAAAAGTTTTACAAATTTTTTCAATTAATAAATTGTTTTATCTAATTTTAATAAATTTTCCAATCATTATCAAAGCTTCACGCGTTTACAAGAAATTTCCATACATAGTTTACGATAACGCAGTAGCACAAAAAAATATAGAGTTTTCTCTACATTTCCTAAGATTTTTAATTGATTAAGAAAATCTATCTATCAGATTAATAAAAAAAAAACATAAAAATTTAATTTTAAATCTAAAATTCTGAAAAATATTAGCTAACATTGGTTTTAGTTTCAATCCAAAAAATCTTTTTTTTTGATAGATAAATTTACAATTATTAAAAAAAAATATAAAGTTTTTAGAAAAATTTGAAAGAAATCATTTGATTGAAGCAATCTTTTATTGTTTTGCTAACATCATATTACAAAAATAAAGCAATAACAATAATCAAAAGCATCAAAAAAAACTAGATCCAAAATAGTGCCAAGAAAAGTTTTTACTTGTGGTGTGCTTGTTAGTCACAAACTGAACTGATTTTCTTGTTTTTGTTGTAGTCCAATCAATGTTGTATGTTGTTGTTTTTTTTCCACAATAAAATTATGTTAGAATTTAGCCTACTACTTAAAACGAAGAAAAGTTTTTTGTTATAAGCTTTTCGCTTGATTGTTGTTGGTTCAAGTTAATATTTTATTTACTATTTTTTTAGGGCCCAAAATAACAATGGTTATATACTTCAAATAGTATTTTACAGTTCTTTGGTTCTTTTATATCATTAAGTAATCAAACTTAATTTGATTTTTTTTCAAAGTTTAAAAAAATCAATTTTTTTTGAATTAGAAAATCTTTTAGTAATTTTCAATTTAATCAAAAAATAAATTTTCAAATAATTTGAGTTTTTTGATAAAATTTCATTATGAGATCTATCCCTCAGTGAATGACAGTTTTTTTTTGGTGAATTAATAAATGAATTTCGGTTGTTGTTTCACTCAGTGATTTATTCAAAGATTCAAATTCATTCCAGCTTTTTTTCTAATTTAAATTACCTATCTTACAGAGTGTTTCGTTCATTTATTAACAACCCTAGAAGAAAAAAAACTAGAATAAAAAACAAAAATCCATCATCATTATTTATCGTCAAATATATTTCATATAAATGTCACTAAAGCGTTACTAGAAAATTAAAATGTGACGGAAAACATCCAATGATAAACTAAATAATGGTAGTATGGAAGAATATCTGACTATGGCTCAGAAAGAAGGCAATAACAACTACAACGAAGCAATACAAATACGGGATAAATAATTAATTACTTAGGCATTATTAATTATGATAATATATAACGGAGCATAACGTATTTAAAAAAACGCACACATACAAGCCCACCATCATACAATGATTGTTGTCATCATATTCTTCCACGTTGATAATTTTTTGGCGTATATCTTTTTTTTGCTGGCTTTAGATAGTGAATTTTTTTTTGTTATTCTATTTCTGACTTTGTGGTCATTTATAATTGATATTGAATGGCTAGTTTTAAGAAGGAAATATTGCTCAAAAAAAACTTTATTTTCTTAAAAAAAATAAATAAACTTTTGTTCAATTTTAATTATGAGTTTTTGTTTCTGGATTATAAAATTAATGGTCTCTGAAACTATTTTAATGCTAACAAGATTTTCGGAGAAAAATCAAAGTTCAAAAAAGCGTTCAACTATTTTTTTATATTCTAAAGTTTGCTTTTATTGTTTATTCAATTTTAATTAATATTTGAAAAAAAATCCAATTTTCTTTTCGATTCAACCTATTATACAAGCTCATTTAAACTTTGAAAAAAATGAGATTAAATAATGTTACGAATAATATTCACACCATGTACAGTACGAATTAATACGATTGTTAGCAGAGAACTTTTGTTATTAATACTTTATGATAAATAAAACGAAAACAATGTTAAGTAAACTTTTATTATAGCAAAATTAACATCGGGAGAAAGAATGGCCTTTCAAAACCTCAAATGCTGAATAGATGTAAAAATCAAGACGTATACCTTTTGCCTTAGTTCGACTCAATAATCTCATTCATAGTGGCTTTAATTTATTTAAAAAACAAACAGAAACTTGTTTACAGAGAAAAAAAATGCAAATATAAAATAGGTTTGTTGTCAAAGTCAATTTTGTTTTCTCTTTCCTAGCCAAACATTAAATAAAGTAGAATTATTTTCAGTCCGAATAGGAACAAACCAACAGAATTTACTCAATATTTTATGTTGTATGCAGTCAGGTAGATACGATGTAAACGCAACACAAAATTAACACAATGTGTGTGTGTTTAATCTGGTTATTGTTGTTCTCGCTTGCTTGCTTTGATTGAACGAATGAATTTTCATTAAGTTGATTGCACCACGGCTAGCAAATAAAGCTTGGCTGGTGTTTTTTTCAGAAACTTTCACTTGTTTATTGTTTGCTTATACTTATTATTGGTCTCTTGTTTTTGTTTGTCCACTGTGTGTGTGTGTGTGCTGTGTTTGTTATTATTAATTACTTACATTGTTGAAGTTGAGCTTGTATTAAATAAAAGGAAAAAAATTATCAAAACTCTAAACTTTTTTTTTCAAATTCACAACCCAAATTACTGAACACTAACAAAAACAAAATCGTATATTAAAATGGTCAGTGCACACACAAGCCAAAGTTCTGGAACAGTGAAACTTAAAACTCACTTTCATTAGGTTTTGGTGTACAAAATTTTACTTAAAAACTTTTATTCTGATCAAGATAGTTCTAGCTCAGAAACCAGTATTTCACTGTAATTTTAATTATATTAAAACTATGAAAATGAAAAAAAAGTAGGAAAAACAGCAAAAAAATGCTCTTATGAATTATTAAAAAATCAAAAAATCAAAAAACGAATGAGTAAATTTCAGATAAATAATCAAAAAGATTTATAATTAGAGAGTACAATTATTACTTTATACTCAAAATATTTGTTTAATGCTTTGTTATTATTATTATGAATTATTTTTCTTCGAGAAAAAAATTCTGATTTGTTTAAAATATGTTTTTTTTAATTTTAATCTAAATTCTTTTTTCTAGTTCATAGTAGCTGTAGCGTGATGCTTAATATTTTTTTTTTTTTTTTGTCACATCTACAATCTTCTTAATAGACTTGGTTGTTCATCTAATCTAAAACAGTTTTATCTGAACAACATAATTTATTAAATTGACTGAAAAGAAAAATTGAAGAAACAAAAATGGAAATAAAATGAAGAGAGGAAAAAAATCAAAATTTACTATTAAACTTTCCTAATTGATTGACGAGAACAACCGAAAAAACAACAAAAACAAAAAGAAAGACTGATTAGGTTAGTTGAAATGTCTTTTTGAAAAGAATTTTGAGTATATTTTTATTTTTTGTTGTTGAAGGGTTTTCATTCTGTCACTGTAAATCGCTGACACTAAATAAAATTCTGTTTTTTTTTATTTGAAAAAAATAGAGAAAAATTATTTTTAAATCTTTTTTTTCAAGCAAAAAGAAAAAAAAAATAAAGGAATCAAAGGAAAAATAAAATTATTTCATGTTTCTCTTCATTCTTTATCAATCGCATCATTTTGGTTGACTTGACTCAGTATTTTTTTTTTTTTTTGAGTGATTGTCTCTCATGTTCTTCTTCTTGATCTTTTTTGTTCCATTCATTGTTCAAACATCATTTGTGCTTGGTTTGTTTTGAGTTCGTTGGTTGTTTTCTCGCTGTCTTTTTTTTGGTCTGTATAAACATTCGTTACAAAAAAACGACATTCCATCTGATATAGAGCTTCAGTTGAATTGTAACTATAAGTTTCAAGTTTTAGATTTTTATTTTATTTTCTATTTTTTCTGCCTCTTCTATATTTTTTTTTTGACTTACTAAACTTGGAATTTATTTCTATTTTTAATCAAGCTTCTTTCTTTTCTTTTTTTTTTTGGTTGGTCATTTCAGTTGAATTTTTGGTTTGTTTGTTCCGAGTAATCAGACTAATAAATTTCAAATCAAACATCTTGTGTTGTTTTTTCTCCCTTAAAATAAGTTTGTCAATTTCATGGTTTTAATCAAATTACTGAACTATTCACTGATGCTCTGTCAGTTCAATTGAAAATTGTTGACGATCATTATTATTTTTTCTGTTTTGGTTTGTTTTCGAACATTTTTCTATCGATTAACATTATTTCAACGTTTTTTTTTTTGAAAAAAATACAAATGATTTTTCTCTGGTTTTTTTTAATAATTTAGAATCAAAATTACAGAGAAAACTTGAAAATTATTTATGGTATTTTAGTGGAAAAAACAAATTTTGCTTTAGCAGTAGTTTCGAAAAAACCAGATTAAATTCTATTAAAATAATGAAAAAACTTTGAATTTTTTTCTGCTGAATGTTTGTGAACACAAACAATAAGTTTTAAAATTTCAAATAAATAGCTTTAAATCAAATGTAAAATTGAAAATTTTTATTTTAGTTAATATTTTTCAAATTTTATTTTATAAAACAGACACCAATCAATTATAGAAGTGTTTTATTTATTTTAGAATACTTTTTCATAATAAAATTTTATATATTTTAGTTTAGTTTTTTTTGACATTCTAAACACTAATTAAAATCCGAAAGTTTTTTCAATCAATTTCTTAATGTTATTTTTATTTTGAAAAAAAGTTTTTTTCTCTTACACAAAATAAATTTGACTTAAAACAATCGTCTTTTTATAGAATGCTAATTTAGAGAAAAAAGTCAAGAGCCATGATTGAAAATCGACTGAAGAATGTAAAAAAAATTCCTCAATGAAATGTCTTGTTTTTTTTACACCTAACATACAGACATAAAAAAAACATTTATTGCATTTAACAATTAATGACAATTTAAACCAATTCAATGTTAAATTGGATTTTTATCTTTCATTTTCATAAAGATATTTAACTTTATGTGGCTAGTGATTTGTAATTTTCTCAAGCTTAGTTTTTTTCCAAGAATGAGGTTGAGGCTTCACAAAAATAGATTTTTTCTTTTTTTTTAGACTGTGTATTGATCAATTTATTTGTTAGATTAATCAATATACTAAGAGATTTTTTTTCCGTTGGTGAGTTCAAGTGAAGAAAGTAACAAAAACAAGATCTTTTGAAAACAAATTAATTAATTAATTTAAAAGCTTAGTGTTTCTAGTGAGTTTGCTCATTCCAAAAAAAAAAAAATTGAATTTTTCTTGTTAATGAACAAAAAAAACTTTAAAAATAATTGTTAGCATATTTTTATATTTTTTAATTAAAAAATTTTATTTCTAAAAGTTTATTAAATTTTGTAATAAAATAGTTTGTCATATTAAAAAAAAAATTAAAACAATATGTTTCACTCTATTTAAAAAAATTCGATTTTTTTTATAAAAAAAAAGGATTCTGATCTATCAAGTTTGTTATTCAAAACTTTTTTTTTTCAATTTGCCAGTTTAACTATCATGAAAATATTTTTATTGTATCAAATTGCCCAAGGCTTTCAGCACAATACCTTCAATCAACTTCAGTAGTAATCAAATTCATTTGATAAATTATTTTATGTTAAGTTTGTTGACTAGGACCAGAAAAAAATAAACTGCACTTTGTTAATAATAAATAATTTCAATATAACCTAAATAATTTTTTGATGAACCCAGTATATAACTTTGTTTAAATAAACACCAAATAACTGCTAATGTTTTTTTTTTATGATTTTATTATGAATTTTGTTTCAGAATTAATATTTTTTATTTCACAAAACTATTTTATTATTGTTATCATGAGAACTAAAATTGAAAATAAAAACCATTTATTAAAATTCATAAATTTTAGATAAAAACTAGAAAAAAAGTTTGTTTGATTACTTTGACTAGTACCATACAATGGTTCTTGAAATGTGTTGTTTACTTATTCTGAACGTAGATAGAAATAATTTTTCTGCCAATTTTTTTTCTTTAAAAAATTATAAATTTTGAATTTCAAATTCACACTTCAAATAGAAATGAGTATTTCAGAGGAAATTTCAATATCATGCTAAATTTTTTTTTTTTAGGCAAAACATTTTCACTAAACTATTTTTTCCAATGCTTTTTGATTCTTTTATTATTTTAGTTTTGTTTAGTTTGAAAAATACGAAAAAAATTTAAATGTTTTTAATTTTATAAACTATTAACAACAACAACAATCAAAATGGTTTGTGTGCGTTTTTTTGCTTGATTAATATTAGTGTAACAGACACTAGGAAATGCTTTAGACATGAAGAAAACCTTTCTTAAATGCCAAAACCAACCAACTAAAGAACAAAAAAAGGACTACATTATGTATTCTGGACCATATCAAAATGAAAATTCACCAGAGAGAACACACATATATATCACTTCGAAAAGTAGTGTATTTATGCAGGTTTTTTGCTTAAATAAATTTTTTTTAGTTTGTTCTTGTTTCATCTTCAATACACTTTGGATTCGAGTGTCATATTTCATTTGTATCTGTGTGCGTGAGCTTTTTTTGATAACTAGTTTTTTTTAAATTCTTTGAAATAATTAAAAACTAGAAAACTTTATTTAAGAATTTATTTGATTAAGTTCTGAGTGCAATCAATAATGAAAAAATGGAATCTGCTTCAAGGGCGTTCAACAGTTTTTTTAGGTCATCGTTTAATTGAGTTTTTTTACGTGTGAGTACTAAAGGCAAGTTCAGTTTGAATTTAGTTTTTTTTTAATAAAAAATTATTGGAAAATTTTAAAACAAAAAATGACTATATTCGGTTTTTATGATAAGCAATTAATAACTTAAATTGTTATTATTTTGAAAATATTCAGTTTTTCATATTCAAAACTTCAAAAAAAAAAAAATTTTTTTTTTAATTTTTTGAACGCAAATCTTCTTTTTGAAAATAATTTAAAATCATCATCTATGCTTGGCGCATAAAAACACTAAAAAAACAGCTTATTATTGAAAAAATATAAAACTGAAATTTCTCTCAAAGTTTGTCAATCAAAAAAAATGGAAAAACAGAGAACGAACAAACTGGAAAAAAAACTGACAAAGATGATGATGATAACGGTTTTTGTGTGTAAATGAAATATTTTTTTTCCTTCTTTTTTTATAACGTTGCTTGGGAAAAAATTGAGACGTGTTCGTTGAGTTTTGTGTTTCAAATGTTTGTATAAAAGTTTTTTTTCTTCTAGTTGGCTAAAGCTTAATTGTGTTTTATTTCTCTAAACAACAGTATTTTCTACTACTTCTTCTTAAAATCATCAAAGAACCAATGTCGTTTTCATTTTTTTTTTTATCATTATTATTTTTATTTCTGCTACAAAATAGAAGAAAAAACGTCATTCAATTTGTTGGTTCACTTTTTTATATTATTTTTTTCATTCTGATTTTGTTTTATTCAGTTTTTTTCGTTTTGTTTTGAACTAAAAAAAAAATTTCAATGAGTTTTCTTTGGAACGAAATTCCAGTCACGTCATAACTCTTTTTACCACTTATATATCTGTGTAGTTAGCCAGTTTAATGCTAGCCAATTTTTTTTTTTGAAACAAAACTCATTTGCTTCAATATAAGTTGCTGTTGTTGTTGTCCAGTTATATTAAATTTTATAAATATTTTTCTATGAAAATATTTATACAGAAAAAAATTTGCAATTCTCTGTTCAACGCTCTTGCTTTCAAGAGAAAACAAAGAATTTGTTTCATTTGTTTTATATGTTTGTTGGTTCAAGAATAAAAAAAAGTTAAATTTCAAAAGATTCGATTAACTAAAAAAAAAATTCTTTATATTGTTGATTTGATCAAGAAAAAAAATTCAATGCAAACTTGATTCATTCATGCAAAGATTTTTTTATATTCAACAAAAACATTTAACAAAACACGAATTATTTGCTTTTTTTATGCCTCGCCAAATGTTTCTCAAAAAAAAACTAAAACAACATTTACAACAACAAAAAATCTTTATTTATTTGTTTCGTTATTTCTTTATTTGATTTTTAAATCAAAAATAACCACACAACCGCTTCATTGTATTACAATGAGAATAAAATCAAAACCATCAACAAATTAATTCAAAAAAAAAAAACTTACACAATAAGAGCAGAACAACAAACAAAAAAACAAAAATTCTTTTTTTCAAGAGCATATAAACTTAATTTTTATTTTAAAAAAAGTTGAAACAAGTTTTTTTAAAACCCGTTGTTTGTATTTAAATAAAGTTGAAAAAATTTTAATTTAGTTTCAAAACAAAGCAAGAAATCAATTTTAGCACTTTTTTCTAGAAAACTTTTTCTACACATTTTAATTTTTTTTCTCAAGTGTTTGTTCAAATGCCGGGTTAAATTTTGTATAGTATTATCAGTGTTTTTGCTCAAAAAAAACCATTTGAGCTTCTTTAATGTAACAATTTTATTAAGTTTTTTTTCAATTGTCGTTGTTGTAAGTCTTATGATTCATTTTCAAAAGTCTGTTCAAATGAAATTTTTTTCGCGTCACATTGAAAAAACAAATAAATGTTTGAGATATAAAAATTTTATTTAAAGAAATTTTCACTGAAATATTGCAGTGAAGTTTCACGATTTTTTTATTCTAATCGTTGAATCAGAAAAAGAAAAAAACGTTAAGGTCAAAAACCATTTTTCATATCATTCAGTGGAATTAAAAAAAACAGAAACTCGAGAGAATAAATGCAAAAACTGACGAATAAAATTAAATAGAATAATAAAAGTCGAATAATGAAACGAATGAATGATGAACTTTTATTTAATCACTAGAGATTTTGGCTCTCCGTTCTAGTTAAACGAATGCAATGTTTCAACCAAAAAAAGTTATCTTCTATTCATATTCTCAAAAATATTTTTTAAATATATAATTTATGTTGCTTTTTATTCCATAAATTATGTCTAATACACATGAAGATGGAAAAGATAATTTAAACTTAAAAATTGAAAAAAATTATTTCTGCTTTTTAAAATAAAATATATTCAAATTGTCATTTGAATATATTTTTCTTTTCTAATGTTATCAATGTTAAATGAACAAAAAAATGAAAAGTCAGTTAATGAAACAGTTTCCGATTTTTTTGTGAAAAAAAATTGAGAAAATTTAATGAACAAGAGAAATACTGGTGGCAGAACAAATGAAATTCAAAAGAATAGAAGTTTGAAAAAGAGTTAAATAAAAGTTATAATATAAAACGTTTGATTCTTGTTTGGTTTGCTATTTTTAATTTTAAGCAAAAAAAAATTTTTTTTAACACTAGATTTTCGGTAATAGTCAAAATGACGTTATTTTTTTCTGAATCGACTGATAAAATTTAATGGAATAACTTTCACTGCCTCAACAGCAGCAGTCATTCAAACCTGTTTTTTTCGTTTCTTTTTTGACAGATAAATTTTTTTTAGCTTATCAAAAATATCTGAAATTTTTGTAACTAAAACCAGAAAAAAACGAGGAACATGCAAATCAAATCCAAAGTTTTATAATTTTGGTTACATGTAAAATCATATATATGCTCAAGCTTTATCGGATATTTCTGTTTATTTTTAGATGTCTGGCATTGAGAGATTGTCATAGCTGTCACTGATTTAAAAAAAAAATTATTTGAACAAAAATATTATTGATTTTAATCATTTTAAAAATTTTTGAGAAAAAAGTTTTACAATTTTTTTCAAGGAATTGAACTAAAATAGAATTCAAATCAAAAATAGTTCATCAAGTTAACTAATCATTTAATTTAAGGATTTATTTTATCATTATTTCAGAAAAAAAGTTTAATTTAAATATAAATGAGTACTATTAATAATTAATTATTGTCATAAACAATAAATTTTCATTTAATTGATCTGATAATACCATTGAATTGGAAAAAAACTATACGAGCATTGCTTGATTGGATTTTAATGAGAAACCAACTTGACTTTTAGTTTTTTTTTTTTTTAATGCTCATGATTAAAAACTGAATGCCTTTTGCTGTTGTGTTATCAAAATTTATCTTTTCAGAGAATATCTAGCTTGAGTGTACACTGCAAACAGAATAACAAAAATCCATCATAAAGAAATTTGGATATTGATTTAACTTTCATTGTAGTTTTTTTCAACTTGATTTTTGCTATTTGAATTGAAATGAGTTTAATTTTGTTTTTTTTTGAAACGATTCGGCTTTTCATTGTTATCAATTTCAAAACAATTGTTTTAATTTGATTTGATCCGACTTGAGAGCATAATCAAATTAATTTTTTTTTGAAAAATTTTAATTTTAAATCATTTTCTAAGAAATTTTCTTCTGAAGTTTTTTTTTTAAGTTTTGACAGAGATTGTTTTGAAGTTTTTTTAAACAATGAAAGTTTTACATAACGACCATAGATTTTATTCAACACAAAAAAACAAGTAGAAAATGATTTATAAAACATTTATAAATTTGTATGTATTCAAGTAATGATATTATTATAGTTTGTAATATATTCTAATAAAAAAATTGACTCAGATTATAATTTTTAATAGAATTTTTTTTTAGAAAAAAAATCTTTTGTTATCTTTTTTATTTGAGAAAAGAACTTAATTTAACAAATTGAAAAAATAATAGAGCTTTAAGTTTTTTTTTTCTGGAGCACATATTCTGAACAAATCAATAGTCAATAGATTTTTTTTCAATAAACTCCTGAGTCGAATGCTATCAATCAATGTTATTATTCAATGTTTTATGAGATTTGATTTTACAAGCAAATTTAGCCAGATCGGTTTCTTTTTAAACTTTCTCTGGTGTTTCAGCTTGATGTTTAAAAAGGAAAAAACAATGAAAACAACAGAATTACAAATTTTATCTGTACTAGATGCATAAGATTTTGTTCTTTCGGATTCAAAATTATTTGTAATATGAACTGTAGAGAGATTTTAAGTAGGTAAATTGGCGTTGTCATTTGAATTTAGAGCATTTACTTTGATATTATTTTTCCTAGCATTCATTTCAATGTACCATAGGGTATTATTCAAGCATGCTTCACATTATACGCACACAAACAGCATATGTGAGCAGAATTTTTGTGTGAAAATTCCAATTTTATTTTGAAGATTTTTTCAAGATATTGAACATATTATACACACGTTTTTGACGTTATGATTTGTGGAATTTATTCCTTGAAATTCACTTATTCACTTTCATACAAGAGCTAATTATGATTTGCTTGTTAACTGTCTCGTCGTTTAGTTTCATTTTCATTTTTTTACAGAATAAAACAAACTAACATTGAGTTAATAACAGTTTTGAAACAATCAAGAGGAATAATAAACTACAAAAAATTTTGAGCGGCGCGCCCAACATATTGAAATTCTCCATATTTTATATTTGATTTGAAAATTGCATCTTGTCCATGTTTTCAATTTTTTCAAACTTCCATAGTGAGTTTTGTTTCAAAAAGCTTTTTATCTTCCGTAAACTCCTAAATTCTAATTTTGATTGAATTGTTTTAATAATTTTAATTCAAAATATTTTTTTATTTCAAACTAAATGAAATTTATTTGAAGTATTTTTACTGCAACTAAAACTCAAAATCTTTTTTTATTGAGTTTAACTAAAAATAATTTTAAAATTTCATGCACATACAGTTTGAACTTCCTTGAAAAAATTTGTATTTTTTTTCGATGTCTAGGCAAATTTTAATTGATTATTTTGTTCTCTTATTTGAAATAATTTATTTTAAAATTGAAAGAATAGAAAAAACATTCATTAAAATAAAAGCAAACTTTTGATTGATATCATATCCAAAATCAAAAGTTTTAATTTTATTTTTTTTTTAATAATTCGAATATTTACGCATAAACAAATCAAATTATTTGATTTTTAAACATAGTTTTTTTGGTTATTGATGCAAATTCTGTCGTATTCGAACATGGACACAAAACAAGAAACACATGAGTACAAAAAATTTCTTCCTCTTCTGCTTCTTCGTAATAGTTGAGTTTTGTAAAAGTTTTTTTTTCTTCACTAAATTTTCGAGTTGATACATTTTAGTTTTTTATTCATTTTTCATCGTTTCGAAATGATTTTCCAAAAGTATTGGCATTCATTCGTTTTTTCGTTCGTTCATTCCTACATTCTCGAAAAATTTAGTTTTTTTTTTGGTTGCAAAAATATAAAAAAACTATTTCATCTCGCTCCATTTCATTTTGGAATTTCAACGATATGATAATAATGCTACCAACAACGACTACTACAAAATTAAGTGAATGAAAAGAAATATTTTTGTTCTGTATTCGAAAAATCTTAAACTTTCTTTTCGAAAAAAAAGAAAAGAAAATAGAAATGGTCATATTGAGAATGTCATTTTTATTATTATATTCTTGAACATCATGTCAAACAGTGTATTGTCGAGACAACAACAACAAAAAAGCGACGACATAAATAGTTTAGGAAAACTTTTTCTCTGTCAAAAAAAAAAAAAAAAATAATACGACTTTTTTCTATAGAAAAAAAATAAAAAATGAAAGAATAGAAATCATTGTGAGCCTCCGGGGAGTTAGTCAGTTTTTTTAAAGACTGGGTTAACAAAAAGTTCAAAATAGCCACTAAAAAAATAGTTCTTGCATTAATTTTTATTTTTTTTTTTGAAATTATTTTAATAGTCTTGATATTTTATAAATTGACTTTATCATTTTTGAATCGAAAAACTCGAAAAATTAATTCAAAATACTTGAAACTCGTTTGAAGAACCGGAAAAAAACTTTTGAAAATGTTTAAATTTATTGAATTTGAATTGTGTTTTGAAAAATTATAAAAATTAATAAATAATCAACGATTCAATTTTTTTTTTTGAGATATCAAAATTAATAATTATTTATCATTGTTTTTCTCTGTTTTAATAAAATGCTTTGTATTTGACGAGTTGTTTTTCACTGAAAAAAAAAATAAAGTTTTTACGTTTTTTCCTGCAAAATAAAATTTTAATATTTATGTTTATTTTCTTTGCCATGTTTAGGTTACGATGTTGGATCGTGAATCGGCAGAACGAGCCGTGAAAGATGCCAATCCAATAATTGATGGACGAAAAGCAAACGTCAACCTAGCTTATTTGGGTGCCAAACCACGAAATGGTTTCTTACAAAACAGTATAGTTTTTTTTTCCAACAATTTTTCAAACTTTCACCACAATATTTTTCTTTTTCTTTTCTTGAAAACTTCCAGATGGCTATATTATTCACATATTGATGATGATGTATTCCAATGTATTGATATTGGATGTTTGTGGATAGGATATTTATATAAGAACAAAAAAAATCACTTCAACACAGATTTTGTTGACATTTTTGTTTTCACTTTTTATTTTCTACTTTTTTTTCATCATATTTTATTTATTTGATTTGTGTTTCTATGTTTGGATTATTGAAACAAAAAAAAATAGAGTAACATTATTTCAAAAAGAAGAAAAAAAAACTCACAAAAGTAATTTTTTTTTTTTTTTGATGATTTGAAATCGAGATTTATTACGTTTTTTCAAGATTTTCAATTACAAAATATTTTAAATATTTGAATGTTTCATTAGGAAATATCAGATCAAAAATGAATTTTTTTTAAGAAATTCAATTGATTTTTTTTCAAGAGAGTGCTTTTTAATTTTAAGTGTTTTGAGAAATCTTGAGCAAGTTTTCATTGGAGAAACATTTTTCAAAAATTTAAAACAAGTTCATTTTCATATTGAAAGATTCTTGAGATTTTCTCTTTTTTTTGTTATGATAAAAGCTTTGGTTTTTTTTCGATTGATGAAACTCATTTATTTTAAAAAGAAAACTCATAAATATACATTAATAATAAATCAAAAAAAGAAGACATCTATTTTAGGTTTATCAATGAAAATCAAAGCTACAAGGCATAGCATTCGATTTTATTCAATTTAATGATTCAAAGTTTTGCTTTGTTAATCATCATTCAACTCAATGAATCAAAGTTCATAAAAATTATTTTTAAAAATTATTTTTTTTGGTTTGTAGACATGTTTTTTGGCACTAAAATAAAAGCAATATAAAGTATCATAAACAATCTGAACAGCACTGAACTGAAAATTCAATAAAATTGATCATTTTGTTGAAAATTTTCAATCAGATAAGCACTATCGTGAAGCGATTCATTGTTTTTTAGAAAACTGCTTCAGAGAAAGTTCTTATTTGAATCAAATTCAATGCAACTTGAGACAATACTAAAAATAGAATTATTAAAAAAAAATTATTTTTGTATCAATGATAAACTTCTGAAACTGTTTTGAATTCTTTTTTTTTTGAAAAAAAACTGATTTTCGGGTTTTTTGCTCCTGTATTATTATTATTTTTTGTTATTTTTTTCGCTAGAACATATGTCATCTAAAATGTTTTCTGCTCTTTTGCTTTTCTATTCTCATTTATCATCACCAGGGGATTTATGTTCTAATATTTTTTCATTTGCCTCAAAATGATAAGCGAAAAAAATATTAGAGGATAGAAAAAGAGAGAAAAAAAAAATTTAAAACACTCATTAAATACGGATGATGTCACAAAACTTACGACAATAAGTTCGTATTAGAATCTAAGCTCGATGTGAATGTAAATAATAAGATTGTTTGAACATCTAGCCGCCATCTAGCTTGCCACCACCACCAAGTCCAAATATTCTGCTTATTATTTTATTTTTTTCGTGTCTGTGATTCTATGGGATTCATTAAGAACGAAGTGAAAACATTTACATTTTAATTTCATTTTATTTTGCTGACTTGTTTTTTTTCTTTTCTCTCTCTCTCTCTAGCTTCAATCCTAACCATTTAAATAAAATTGCAAAAACTCAACTTGAGATTAAAAAAGAAGAGAAGAAAAAGAATTTTATTACTCGGACAAACAATCTGTTTTTTGTTTTTTCCAAGAGATAAAGTTCTTTTGTTCTAATAAAAAGTTTTCCGAATGATATTGTTTCAATATGAGCTGGGCTTTATTATTATTATCATCATCACCGCAATACAATAAAAGATTTTCTTTTTACATTTTTTTTTAATGAAAGTTCAGAATGCAGTTTTGAAAATATTCTGCAAGAACTCTGTTTTGTTGTTGTCCGTTGTCAAACTTGGAAACAAACATGCACACCAAACACACACACACACACAGACTATAATTTCAAAAAACATTTTCACTTAGTTTATTTTAATTAATTACTGAGAATTTCTGAAGAGAGAGAATGAAAAAAAAATGGTTCAAACTTGTTTTAAATAATGTTGCAAATGAAAGCTAGTTACAAACTTTTGTTTGTTAAAAACAAAACAAAAACAGAAGAGAAATTTTTTCAATAGTTTTACATACTGCTTGCTAATCAATCGAGAAAAACTGACAACAGAAATAAATATTTGAATCATTTTTTTCTATGTGCTCTCAAAATGAATTTTTACTTTTGAAAAATTGATAAATTTTTCTTATTAACAAAACAATTTGAAAGTCTCTTGTTAGTATACATCCTCTTCTCTCTATTTTTTTTTGTTTTATTCAATTATAGCATTTTATTATTGATCGGCTTTGATTAAGTTTGTCTTCTTCAAATTCTGTTTCTAAATTCAAAACTTTTTCCGTGTGTGTATTTTTAACGTTGAATCTATCAATTATTCATTCAGCAACTTATTTACTAGCATCACAATTTAAGTATTGGGTGGCACTATTATGTTGTTACAATTCAAACCTAATTACTTTAATAACAGGGTTTTTTCCTCTGCTAGTGATGCCTAGCCTTGAGTTATATTAGTTGAAAATGAGATAGACGTTTTAACAAACTAAATAAATGTCTTTGTGCAATTTTTATAAAAGAATTTTCTCGAGAGCTCTCTCTCTCTCTCTCTCCTCTTCTTTCGTAGCCAATTTTCATTTGGCTCGCTTTTTTTTCCTAAGAATCTGGTTGTTGTCATTGTTTTAGTTTTTTCGATTTTTGTTCTAGTCTCTTAAATTATTAAACGTTGTTTTTGTAATTATTTTTTCTAGATTTTTTTTAAAAAAAAGATTATTTTTTTCTTATTTAGATTACTATTTTTTTTCTTGTAAACTTTTAATAGTAAAAAAAATTATTTTTCTGAAATTAAATTTTTTCACCAAATATTTAAATTGAATTTTTTTGTGAGTTAAGTTTTCACTAGTAATGTGTTTTCATGGGTTTATTTGCTCAAAACTTAATACGATAGCTATGGTTCATGAAATGAGATACTAGTTTTGCTGCAATGCTTTTCGAAAAAAATACCACCATTTTTTGGCTATTATTTTTGATTCAATGTTTTTTTTTTTTTTTGATGAATGACACCTTTGATTTTATTAATTTCATTTTTCTTTGGATTGAGCTTTTTTTATAACACTTTTTTTTAGCACTATTTACTAGATGTGCTTGAAGTCAATTATCAAAGTCCGGAAACTAATAAAAGGCTCGATTCATTTTTTCCCTGGTGAAAGTTTTAACGCCAAAAGTGTTTTCTTTTCTGACATTTTCAAAAAAAACTATGAGCTTTTTTTTGTTTGATTTTCAATAGACATCTAATTAATATATTTATTATGATTAAATGTTTGTTCAAATAATACAAAATGTACTTAATTCTGAATAATTAGAGAATAAGTTGCTAAATTGAAAAAAACTGAGGTTTTGCAAATTCAAACTTGGTGTTTATGTTTGAAAAACATTTTTTTCTGGTATGATGTTTAAAAATTACTAGAAAATGATTTTAAAAAGCTATTTATAATGTTTTAATAAAAATTATAATTTCAAAGCTTTTCAAAAACAAACTTGGTATTTTTTTTGTTCAAATCCCGGAATCAGGTTCATTAATTTCTTTTTTCACTGTTATTTTTGTTAAAGCTATTATTTAAATTCTACAAAAATAATTAATATCTTTAATAATAATAATTATATCTTTAAAAAAATTCAAGTCTTATACTTTGGCATATCGTGCTGTGTGAGATTTTTTGTGATTTTTATTTGGTTTTAGTTTTTCAGTTCGTTAAACTAGAAATTATTTTTTACTAAAAACTTGAAATGACAATACTATGAAAAATATAAAATACAATATTTATTTTTCAGAATAGTAGTAATAAATAAATTAAATACAAAGGATATTATTTTCACAGATATTATTTATCATTATAATAGAAAAAAGATGAAAGATATTTATAATTTATTTGAGCGATTCTAGTTTCTTGAAAAAAAACTATTTTGGCGGTTTTATCTGATTTTTTTTTCTTATTTATTTCTGCTGTTCATATTATTATTTATAAACATTAAAAATTTAACTTGTTTGAGATTTTTTTTTCTTCTCTTTTTTTTGTACACGTTGGTCAATAGCAAACAGAATTCGATTTTCAGTTGGATTAAGAAACAAAATAATAAAACAACTATTGAGCTAACATATCTTTCACCAAATAAAATATGAAAACAAAAAGGTATTAATAAAAACAACGACAAAAAGCAATAGCTTAACCGAACTCAAAAAAACATTTTCATTTTCTTCAATCAATTTTCAATGACAGAAATGGCTTTTTCATTATTTTGAGAAATATTTTTTTCTGTTTTCAAAAAAAAAAAACGTTTTCTAGTTTCTGGTTTTCCGGTTCAAAACAAATAAATCAATAATTTTTGATTATTTACTCTGTTTATGGTAAAATTTCCTTGAGGTTTATCTTTTTATTCATTTTATGTTTATCTATTTTTCATAAAAATACCCATTTTTTTCAAAAACAAAACAAAAAACAAAAAAAAAATCAAAAATAGAAACGATGAAATAGATACTTTTTCATTTGAAAAAAAACAACCAAAATATAATCAGTACACAAAGAGGAAAAGGTTTCAAGTTTCTATTATTTATTGATTTGAAACCACTCAGTTTTGAGTCATCTCAAAAAATTTTTTGATGAGGAAGAAAAGAATAAGATAACACCAGGGTATTACTAATTAAGTAAGTGAACAAGAAAGCAATATGAAATACAGCTTTTTCTTTTTCTAATAACAAACGTTTGATAATTCAAGAAATTTTTAAAAAAACTTTCAATAACATAAAGTATTTTTATCAATTTATTTTATTATTTTCAACAAAAAAATAATCGATAAAACTTGAGAAACGTTTTTTCAACTGTTTTTCTGTTTTATTTCTGTTCAAGTTATTAACTTGTCAATTATTTTTTGATTTGCTAGAAAAACTTAATTCTTATTCTGAAAAAAATAGAAATTTAACTGCAAGAATTTTCTCCGCCAGCCTCATTATTACGGTTGAACTGAATGGAAGGTTAAATATTCTAAATTCTATTGATAACGGAGGAAAACAAAACAAAAAAGTGAATGAGCGTTTCAAAGATTTTCTGCTTTTCAAATAATTGAAAACTTTTTTCCTTATTAAATTTTTCTTTAAAAAAAGCTAATGGCATTTGAAATTTTGAAATTAATATAAGTGAAGGAAAAAACAAAATTTGTTTGATTTTATTCCGATTGAGACACCAATTTTGGGCGCACACACACAGACACGTCTATTTCTAAACACACATTTATAATAATATCACAATTTTTTTTCAAAAGCTAGAAAAGCTTGAAAGTCAAGTATAACAATGACAAATAGTTCAATCAAAAAACCTATTAAAGTTGTATATCCATAGTAGTTCTGGGTAGAGAAAAATTTCTCCTCTCTTGTACCGCTTTTTCTATGAAAAAGTTTTTTTCCTCTAAATTAATATCCGAGTAAAAAGATGCGGAAATTTCCAAACAAAACACACACACACACAGAATTTTTCATTCTAAACATTATCAAAGTCAATGTTGAGTTTTGATTTCTTTTTTATAGATTTTCTGTGTTTTTCTTCTGTGAAAAAAATTCATGTTTTCAATTGACTTTTATTGTTTGTGCCTGTCGGCTGGTCCTAACCCGTATCGTCATGTGTGTGCCGTAAATTTTAATGTCAGATCATTTTTTTCTGATTCATTCTTCAAATTTATGCATGAAATTTTCGTTTTTATTTAAAAATTTTTTTTTTCAAATAGTTGTTTTTCACAGAAACTAAGAAATAAGTTTTTATTGGGTTTGGATTATTGTATGTGGAAATAGGTGTTCGAACAAACAAAAAAAAAACTACAAAACAAAAATTTTTCATCGGGTTCAATGATTTTCAGAAATAAAAGAATCAAAACTTAAAAATTTAAAATCTATTTAAGATTATTTTTTTAGTTTCGTTTATATACTCTTTTTTCTAGTTTTTTTTCAACGGTCCTTTATTGTTGTTGACAGCAAACAAATGAAAGTTTTGTTAAAAATTCGTTGAAGGTTTTTTTGATATATTTTTTTGCCACTGGAAAATAAAATTTGAATAAGTTTTCGTTTTGTGATAATTTATTTGAAAAAAATTGATGAACAATTTTTTTTTTAAACCAGGTTTTCCATCGTTCTCATCATTGGCTCGAAGTGCTGTGGCAGTGGCTTCGGCAACCGGAGGTGCTTATCCTGCGTTTCCAAATTCCACTGTAGCCGCATTCGGTCCTGGATCTCAGTTCGGGTAGGGATAAAAATTTTAAATGATGAAAGTTTCTATTTAAAACACATAATAAGCTTCGAATTATTTTGTTTGTTTTGCATTATTTCTGTTGTTTGGAGAGAGACTACTAGAATCTGAAAATCTTAAAAATCTCTGCTCCGAATCATCCAAAGGCTTCATTTTCTAAGACGATTAATTTTTTTTTGTGCAAAGAACTAGAAAAGCAGAGGTTACCTTCTTTTTTTAGGATATCAATCAAAAAGTTTGGCATTTTTATCGCATTTTTTTTTCTCTATAAATAAATTCAAAAGTTTATATTTTTCATTGAAAACTCATAAAATAATTAATTGAGCAGAAAACTTTATTTTTAAAACTGAATTTTTATCAACTAAAAGAAAAGTGAAAATTCTTTTTTTTCGATTATTTATTTAAATCACTGAAATGGGAGATTTTCTCTCAATATGCAATAGTAGAGATGTGATAGTTCACTGAAAATAAAGTACATTTCAAATAGAAAATATTGATGTTTTATCCATTTAAAGCTTTTTGTTTTAAAATTGAAGTTGTTTTGTTTTGTTTTTTTCTGTATTTGATGCATTTTGAAATGAAAAATTCATAAGAAATCGTATTTCAACAGAGAGCAACAAAAAAAAATTTTGTTTTCTCTGTTGTTTTGAATTTAAATTTTCAATTAAATGAATTTTTTTTTATTTTAATCTCAGTAATTTTTCGATAAAAACATTTCTTTTTTTTGAAAATATTCAGTTATAAATAAAATAACAATAATAGATGAGAGTAAGAGAGGTTAAATATCATCATAAAATGTATGATTATAGAATATTCTTCATCATTCAGTATTGGAAACCCAATCGGACCACATCTGCCGCTTTGTTTTGGTCTGCTGGTCGGTTTTTCTTCTTCATTTTTTTTTTAATATTATTATTTCACTTTTGGAATACAAGTGAATACAAAAGACTTTTTGAAATAGTTTTAAACAATATGTCCATTGATTTGGTTATTATCATTACTATCATCATCAACGTTAGTTTTTTTATGGCTGTTAACAATCGTTTTTTATTTGTTTCATTATTCAACAGAGAAGAGATCCAGGAATTGTAATAGAAATATTAATGATAATGATTTTTCTTCATGAATTTTTTTCATTGCTTGGTTTTGTTTTTGTTGCTGTTGTTGTTTTTGGTATATTCGAAATGTTCCAGTCCATAACTCATATGAACAACTTTATTCTGATCACATAAATTTGAAATTTTCTGAGCTTTTTTTTCTATTATTATTGAATTCTGTTTTGTGTATTATTTTCAGGAAAAAATGTTTTGTTATTAGAAACAATTGAGCTTTTTTATTCATTCAATTTTTTTTATATTCAGTTCTCATATCAATTTTTTTCACAATAAATTTTAATTTTAAATATTGTTTTTCAAATAAAACGTTTCATTCGTAGAAAAACAAATCGAAGTCGTTATGTTTTTCTTTTATGTTATAAACTGGAAATTCATTCAGAATTGTAACTTGCAAAGAATTCATACAAATTTTAATAGATACAGTTTATCAAATAGTGGATTTTTTTTATGAATAAAATTTATCACTAAATAACAGTAACTGGACTAATGAATATTTTTTTCATTTATATTCATTATTAATTTTGAAGCAAAAAACAAACAACATGATAATCTGAAACAATTAGTATGAACTTTTATTGAATTGGAACAAAAAAAACTGAAAAAAAATTTCAACAAAAAAAAGCTTGATTTGAATTTTTTCCTATAAAAATTTTTAAGTAAAAGCTAAAAATAAAAAATAAATTTAGATTAATAAGTAATGGATTATAATGATGGTTTAGATGTTGATTAAAAGTTTTTAAACAAATAGATAAAAATTAATTAAATTTAATTTGAATTCTAGCTCTCAATTAAATTCGATAAACTTTTAAAAATAAATTGAAAAAAAGTTTTATTTATAAAAAAAAGTTTTTTTTGAATTTTTTTAAATTTCATACAAATAAAATTTAGAGAAAAACTCAAAATAAAAGTTCTCAAAGAGGGTTTTTCCTAATACAATAATAGTTATTTTAAAAAATTTATAAAAAAAAAGTTGTCATTTTTACAGTGGATAAGGCTGCCATGGAATATAAAATTTAGAAAAGTTTATCATTCCTTTCGACACAAGTTAAATGTTGGCCTAAACTTTCCATACTCTGTCAAAGATGAACCACGGAATTTTTGTACTCAACCTATCCTAACAGGAAACCTTATCAAGTACAGCGTAAACAAATTTTCGAATTATTTTTTTTTATTTTAAATAAATTTTGAACAATACAATTTTTTTGAATTATTATTATTTTCAAAACTATTCAATGATATTTGAAATAAATAGCAAATGAAAACTTCAGAATTCAACCATTTATTTGAAGATAAAATATTACCACTGACTATATAATATAGCATGTCTTTTCAAAATTTTTTTTTCAAAAACTTTTCTAGATAAGAAAAAAGTTGTTTAATTAAAAAAATTCTTTTTGAGCAAAAATTACTAATTACAAATATCGTTAATGAATTAGTTAAATGTTTATTTTAATCAATTTATCTCATTATTTAATTAAAAACAATTTATTTCTGCGATCAAATCAAAAATATACAAAAAATTTTTCAAGAATCTTAAATTTGAAAATTTTTTTAGGTTGAATCTTTTTTTTTTTTTTTTTAAACTTTATTATTATAAGTTTCAGAAAAACAAAATTTCAATTTAGAAATTTGATTTGTTTTCTCTGCATCGTTTTATTTCTTCAAAATTGAATTTAAATTTGAATTATTTTTTTTTTGAAGCTTTAAGCGCTGTTTTAGCTGATTATTTTTAAAAATGTTTTTCAAGTTTCAAGAAGAAATAAAAATTTAACTCATTATAAAGCGACTTTTGTGCTGCTCTCAGCATTCTTTTATTATTTTTGATTTGATTTTTAATTTGAAAACTTTTTATTAACAGAACCAACAATCAAACGGAGCGATGTTTTCACTTTTCTTTCTGAATTTATTATTCAAACAAAAATTAATTTGGATTTATTTTTAGAAAAAAAAAAAATTTTAATTATATTTTCTTTTTGAATTTTGAATAAAAACTAATTATTTAATTGATTGTTTAACCAAGCCATCCCCATTGTTAACCAAACTGTTTTTATGAATCAATTGGTTTATTAGAGACCAAGTTTTGTTGTTGTTTTTTTTCACAACAATCTATCATTTTGTTATTGAAACTTACCTAAGTGAAATAAAGAAAAACTATAAAGAAAACTTTCTTGAGCATTTCAATTTATTATCCTGTTCAAGGAAATGGAACACACAAAATTATATTTCGCTGATTTCTCCTGAGAGAAACCAAGAATATTTCTATTTAGACTTTATTTTAATTCTCATCATTGTTTTTTTTTGTTGTTTTGTTTTTATTTCGAAGTGTAAGCTGTTTGAATTCTATTTGATGAAATCAATATAATAATATATATAAAAAGTCTTAGATTCTTTTTCTTCAAAGAAAACCATAAAATAAATATCATTAAATTGATGTTTTTTTCTTAAAAAAAAAAAAATCAATACCCAAGCGTATAATCATTTTTATTTTCAATAGTTATTACTTTGGCTTACATACATACAAGTTTAGAAAAATAAGTGTAAGTATTTTAGCAACTTTAGTGACTGCTCTGCTAGATTATCCATCTTATTATCAAGATATTTTTTCTGTATTTTTCTTTTTCATCAAATTTCTCAGCATGAAGTATGATTAAAACCAACACACACACACGAAACGTTCACGTTAGCACGTTTAAACTCAGTCCATAGGTGTGCCTCGATTCTTTCTTCTTTTGATTCTATTGTTTTATTCAAGCCAGAATTTAGTATTTTGAATAGAAATTAGTTATTTGGTACTATCTGGTAGTTTGACACACACACACCACACACAACCAATATTATTATGTTAATCATCTTCTGGTTCAATTGTTTTGCATTAGGATGGATGAAAGTCAGTCAGTGTGTCTGTGTTTTCAAAGCTAAACAATTTATTAATGAGAAAAATGTATTAGACAAAAAAAAAAACATTTGTTTTTTTTTGGGTATTAAATTGTGTTTCTTTCAGCACTGTGTATGATTGCAACAAATATAAATTTATTTGTCCCGTGAGTTTTTTTTTCTCGTCGGCCTTCTACACAATTATGTGCGTTTTTCTTTTCTTGTATATTGGTTTTGAAAAATTATTATTATCACTTTATTTTCCTATAAATAAGATTATCTTTTTATTGAAAAATTTATTATCATTATCATCAGGTTGGCAACAAACTTTACACCTTCTTCATCTTCTTGTTTTATACATTTTTTTTCGGTTTAATAATAAGTGAATAGTAATTATTTCATAATTTCATATTTATAATTCATTAGTTTGAAAGATTTGATCGATTAAATCAAGTTTGTGTCTAGATTATGCTAAAAAAATCTCGAAAAAAATGAATCAATAAATTAATCAGAAGATGATGATAATTAAAAATAAACAACTTTTCTATTTTTAATTCAAAGTGGAACACATGTCAAATCAATCTTGTTTTTAATAAAAAAAACTAAAGTTTTAGAAACTTTGAGTTCAACAAAATTACAAACTTGTGTGTTGAATGAGGAATATTTTTTTCATGTTTAATAGCCTAAAAAATTTGTGTGTGTGATATAATCACAAGATTTAATAATTGTTCTAATATATTTTTTTTATATCATTTCGAGAAATTTATCGAAATTTTATTTTTCATTTTTTTTCGAAAAACGGAATTCGCAGCATGGAATCGTTTTTGCTTGTTAAAGCCTTGTTGTGTTTTAAAAAAAAGCAGACAGCAAACCAAAATTTTTTTCTATTATTTGTAGACTAGTAAGCGTTTTTATAATGGAAAAAAACACAAAAATTTCTGAAAAAAGTACTTAGATTTGGAAATTATGCTTTGCAAAAAAAAAAAAATGGTTGACCATTGCTTGAGAGAAAGAAGAAAAAATTTTTAACAAAAAGTTTTGGAATTTTTTTTTTCTGTAATGAGTTTTTCTTTTATTTGGAGCAAACTTTTGGTAGAAAGTTCACTGGAACAATTTTCAATAGAAAAAAATTCATGTTTTAAATTTGAATTTTCATTTTGTTATTGTTCATACAACAACAACAGTTGTTATCAACAAGACATTGGGAATTTTTTTTTTTTTTGCTCTCATTCTAAACATTGGGTCCATTGTTATTAGTGAAACTTGTATTTTTGTAATTTTCTTCTTCTCTCATTCTCCAGACTGAGAGATGTTTTGTTTTTTCATTAAAATGGTGAACGTTGTTTTTGTTGTTATAGTTGTGACAGCTAAATATATACACAGAACAGTTAAATAGTTGGATAGTATTGTACGTCGTACATGCATGCATGTATTCTTTTACAATATTCACTAAATGGTGGTCATTAAGGCCTCAATGACTTTTGAAAGTATTGAGTAGGGAAAAAAAAGAGAATATCAAGAAAAAACATATGAAATGAATGGAATGGCGAAAAACAAGAAAAAGAATGATCTAAATGATCACTTTTTTTTCATATCTTATCATCATCATCATGATTTGGTGATTTACAATTTCAGAAATTCTCTTTCTCTTTGTTCTTCTTCCCTTTGGCTTTGTAGACTTTCATCTATGTAATGTATGCATTGTTCCATTTTAAATGGATGCCTACATACGCTTTTTTGATGTCAGTCAAATATAGGCTGCTGAAGATCTGGTAATATCAGTGATGCTGTTTCATAAGAGCAAGTGTGTAGAGAATCACAGAATCGCTGTCAGTTTAAACTTAAATAATCTAATTTAAAGAATCAAATGCTTTAAGAGAAAAAAAAATTAAAAAATTCTTTTACTATGACGTTTTACATGAAAAAATTTAAGTCTTTTGTTATGGTTCTTAATTAAATAATTCCTAATTTTGTTTTTTTTTTGAATTTTATTCAAATTGATTATTCGGTTATGAAGAGTGTTGGAAAGGTTAATTGTACAATTCGTTCAATTCTTTTATCAATTAAAATGATAACAATAATAATATTTTTTGAAAAAAAAACTAAAATTTATTTCTATATTTCATTTAGATTTTCCGCTCAACCGCACATCATGTATCATCCGGTTTCGGCGTCATTGGCAGCAAGCACTCCGCCTGGAACGTTTCTTCATTCGACTACTCCTACCGGTCTATTACTGACACCACCGGCAACGTTTTATTCGGATTATGGTTTAAGTCCAACCAATCCTTCAGCTCCTAATCCATTTACATCAAGCTTTCCTGATGGAACAATTTTGACACCATTTTTGGCTCCAACATTTGTGCCCTCTTCGTCGACTCCCGGTCATCCTCATCATACACCACAACATTATACAAACAATTGTAACAACTCAGTGCATAGCTCACAGCAAGCGATCGTTGCCAATGCATTAGCCGGACTAACAGTTCCAACAGGAGCTACCGCTTCATCGGCATCCGGAAACAATCCTTCGGCAGCCAACGCCGCTGCTGCCGCTGCCTTTTATCTGAATGGTGGTGCAGCCACTAACGGTTTTTTAACGAGCGTCATTCATACGCCATCATCATCCACTGGACCCTATCTGACCGATACTAGAATTTAAATTAGCCATTATATTTGTCGTTGTTGTTTTTTTCTTGGGAAAAACAACAACAACAAACAAACAACCTTCTGTGTTGGTTTTTTTTTTGAGAAACTTCCCAAATACAAGAGAAAAAAAAACTTTCTAAATCTATTTTTTTATTGCACTTTTTTTTTAACATCATCCCATTAATATCGACAATAATTCTGTTTATAAACTCTTTTGTCTCATTCACTCACTCTCAATGTCTTGTTAGTTGTTTTTTTTTCTGAATAATTTATAACAAACAAACAAAACCAAAAAAACTACTCAAGAAGAGTCAATTCATTATTCATTTCAAAACTCGGCTAAAAAAAAAACTCTAAAAAATCCTAAAAATTTCAAGCATTTTTTTTGTTATTAAGAACTTTTTGGCCGCGGCGATCGGTCAACTTTGAAACCACAGTACACTACAATATGAAGATGATACAAGGTTACTCTAAAAAAACAACAAAATCTTATTTAAAATCCAACTTTCAAAAAAAAAAGTTCCATTTCGAACATTATTTTTTGCTTGATACACATTAGGCTGGTTCAGTTCATATTATAGTTAATCTAGTCATATTACTGGTAGGAAGCCGTGATAAACTAACCACAACACACCAAAACTCATTCTCTGATATCAAGTGTGTTAAGCGTGTTGATTAATTTATTTATCAAATATCAAATAAGCTGAAAATCTATTTGCTACTCTGAGAGGAAACCTGGAAAAAGCCTAAAAAGCTTTTTTTTCTTGTTTTTGTTTCAAAGAGAAAAATTTGTATTTTAAACTTTTCCTAAAAACCTAGTTTTATGACTGACACCTACACCACCAAAAAAATCAAGGAGAACCAAAAATCCTATTATAATTATCTGAACAGTATTTATATTTTTCAATAAATTTAAAACTTCCTACAGTAGAAAATTACAGAGAAAAAAATTAATTTTATAAAAACTATTTCAGGCATATCTATTTTAAATGAACAGAAAACTCCCTCGATTCCAATGAGCATAAGTTTTAGAAATACAATAGTTTTATTTTAAATAAAAAAAAATTCAGATTAAACAGAATCAATTTTTTTTTTATAGAGATTTTCAAATTCAAAGAATAATTTTTTTTAAAGCTGAAAATTCACGGAATTTCTAGGGAAAAAGCCCAGTTCATTTGACATTTTTTTAAACGAAAAGTTCAATCAGTAAATTTTCTCGAGAAAAAAAAACACAACAACAAAACCCACAAAACTCATAAATCATTCATTTGTTTCCTCTTGTAATTTGATAATTTTGAAAAAAATCGTTAAATTTTTTTTTTTTTTGAAAATTTTCTGCTAACTAGACAATGAAAAAAAAATATGAACTATTCCAGTTAAGAAAAAAATTTGACACGGAATTCATGACATTCATGTTCAGTGGTTCATACATTCTACATTATCATAATCATCATTTAGATAGAATCAAATTTTAATTTGAAAAACAAAATGAATAGAAAAATATTTGCAAATTTTTTTTTCGTCGTTTTGCTCTCTTTCTTGATGACAGTGCCTATCCAATCGATGACATACTAATGCCAAACACATAAAAATGCATATTCACATTTACAAAATTTAGTTTTATGAAGAAAAAAAAAAATACGAAAAAAATCATTTCTTATCAAATTTACCTGGAATCATGTTCTTCTTCTTCATTACTGTTAATGTTTTTGTTGTTGTTCATTTGTTATTTTCTGATGTTCTTCTGGTTATTATTATTGTTGTTGTTCATATTTTCTCCAATGCCTCACCATGCTTTCTCCAATTCATTTTCATTCTTCATAATCATAAATCATCAAACTAGATAAAACAAAAAAAAACAAAAAAAAAAATAATTCTAAAATTTCTCAAAGACAGGAGAAACGAAACTAAACGAAAACGAAAAAAAAAACTCTTCAGACACACTGATAAAAGTTTATTACTTGTTTTGTTATTCGTTTCAGTTAATTGTATATTTTTTATGGCCATTTATTCTTTCCATTCGTCTATATTTATTTATATTTGAATTATTATTATATTTTACATTCAAGCACAGAAAGTTTTTTTTTTCTTTTGAAACAAATATATTTTGATTAAAGTTTTATGTTAATTTTTTTTTCTTTTTGAAATTACAACCAAGAAAATTGTTATAACCTCTTTCTCAGAAAGTGAAATTTTTCTTATAATTCTGAAAGTTGAAACCAAATGACCAAATAAACCAAGTACAACAATAACAACAACAAAAAAAACCCGAGAATTCTTTGAAAAAAACCATTCTGACAGATTTAATTATTAATCAATCTCAAGTTAATGAAAAAATATTTGCAATTGTTGATGCCAAAACCGAGGCAAACAAACAAAAAATTGCTAATTGAATGATGTTTTATCTCATTTTAATTCAATAAATTTATATTATTTTTTTGTTCTTGACATTCACGCACAAAAAAATGCTAACGATAAAATAAAACTACTCATCTTTCTCTCTCTCTCTCTCATGCATCATTTCATTTTCATGAATTTTATTTTATAATTTTTAAATCTTATTAAATTATTTCAAAATTCATTTCCATCATCATCATCATCATAGTTAATTAATTAACACTTTCAAAAAAAAAACAATTAAACAAATCAAAGAGAAAAATCTGAATAATCTGAAATTTGTTTGGAAATTCGATTTGAAATTATTATTGTTGAAATCTTTTTGATACAGAAATAAAAACATCTAAACGATTGGAAAAAA
Source organism: Octodonta nipae (assembly GCA_034190945.1). Lineage (NCBI taxonomy): Eukaryota > Metazoa > Arthropoda > Insecta > Coleoptera > Chrysomelidae > Octodonta > Octodonta nipae. The sequence continues at coordinate 71,179 of JAVLUE010000216.1, read as the reverse complement.
ATATTGTCGTTTTTTTTTTTGTTATTATATTATTTTAAAAAATTCTTCATATTCCATTCAATTGTGAATAAATTTCTATTGATTTATTTTTTTTTCCTGAAAGAAAACTAAAATTGTTCTATTTAAAATTCATGTTATATGAATGATTATATGAACCAATATCCAATGAATTGAACAACAGTTATTGTGTCATTAGTGATAAATCTACAACATGCTACAGCATACAATTAAGAACAAAAGAAACAATTGCAACAGCAATAAACTTTGATTTGGAATATTTTGGTTCAGCATCAATCAGTATTTTTTTTAAAATTGTTATTATCTATTATTATTTGCCTTACCGTTTGGAACACGGTAGTATTTCACTGATAAACACACACACACAGTTCAAACTAAATTAGTATAAATTGAGAAAAAAAAACTAGAAACTCTAATAATCAACTCAAAATGGAAAATAAAACCAAAAAAAAAATTAATTATGTAAAGAATTGATTCATTAAGAAAAAAAACAATTACTTCTACAAAAAAAAAATCATAATCAATCTAGTCAAAAAATTTTATCTAAAATAATTTCATTTATTTAAAAAAAAAAAAATTTTAAATAATTTTTTTTTTCTCAAATTTTATCAATTGAGAAAACTCTCTGTCTAACACACACAGAAACATTAAACCATTTTTGATTCTCTGATTAATTTCATGCAATAAAAAACAAAACAAACTTTATTGTTATCAATTTTTTTTTTAAAACTGTATTATTGTATATATTATAATATTTATCATTTATAAAGAAAAAAAAATTAATTTTATTATTCTACAATATTATTATGCAAATAAAATAATTATGATAAAAAAAGCTAAGTTTTTTTTTCTCAAAGAAATTTTGATAAACTGAAAAATTTTTTATTGAAATAACTTTAAATTTTGGATCTTCTTTTTGGTAAAACAGATATCTGAGATGTTTGAGTTTTATTGTTGTGATGTCTTTTCTCTACCAGAATTTCTTCCGGAAAAATTGAGGTTTGTTTTTATTTGCTCAAGTTTCAGTACTGTTTTTCAATTTCTTTATTTCTAAATTGAATAAAAATTAAAAGTCAACTTATCACAATTTAAAAAAAAAACTATGTCAACTATTCTATTTCAAACTTTTGGTTGAGGTTTGGATATTGAAAAAAAGATTAGTTATCGGTTGTGTGAATTGAAAAGCATGGCATCAAACTTGAAATTTATTAGTTTGAGATGAAAAATGTAAAGAACCTAAATCAAGAAAATGGTAAATTTTCAAAAATACAGAAACTGCATTATTTATCAAAACTTGAGCTAATACTAGAAAAAAAAACAACCAAAGGAAATCATGTTCGATAAATGATGATGATTCTAGAATTGCAGAAACACACTTCACCACTCACTCTTAATCTGAATTTATAATTATCTATAATAATATTCTAGTGCTTTCAAACTGTGCGCTATCGAGAAAAAAACAAATTCTCATACACACACGCCTAAGTTGAAAAAATGTTTCTCAACAAATGGAGCATCCAAAATCCATTTCAAACGCCAAAACCATTAATAAACCAAGAAAAACACACAGTTATCAAACTAATGAAAGCTCTGTTGTGGAACACTGTTGCAACACTACAAAACTCCAACAAGATCTTAAGATTCTCTTAAATTATCGAAACTATCTCGATCTAAGATCTTTTCAATAAACATAAGGCCTTTTTGATAGAATCTGAAAAATTATTCCATCAAATGATTGATACAATATTTTTTTTTTTTTTTTGTTAATTTGGAAAAACAACAAATTATTTATTTGGATTGGAAAAAGCATGCAAATTTGATTTGGTATAAAACAAACTAAATTATGTTTGCTTTGCATACATCAATGATCCGTAATATTTTTCCTACTTATCAACATCATATTATTGCTGTTCACGTATTCATTTTTTTTTTTTTGAATGTTCATTCGTTTTTTTTTCATTGATATTTTCTTTTGAGAACCAATAAAGTTAATAAAAAAACTTGTTTCATTTTAATATTAAGCTGGATTCATTAAAAAAAAAATCTTTCGATTAAAACAATGTGTTGAATTTTCTCCCGACTTTTCTCAATCTCAATCTTCCACTTTCTCATTGTCATCGTTTTATTTTTAAATTCGAGATTTGTGCGAGTGTGCAACCCAAACATGTAGGATTGAGATGCAACGTACTTATGTTTAGTGGTGGTGCCATCGTGTCATTTTTATTTTTTCATAGTTTAGTTTATAATTAGATTGAAAGTTTTCATTGTAATAAATAGTGTTGTTGTTCAATTTTTGGTTTTTTTTTATAATAGTGTTGCCATACTGCCACAATCAATCCCGTTTTCAAATTCTGTTTTGAATGATGGTGTTTTGTAATCGGTTTTGTTTTTCAAACCTATTGGCATATGTTTGTTGTTGTTGTTGTTTTGATGATAAACCCTAGTTCATTATTTTTTCTATGATTCTCACTGGTATCTTTTTTTTTATTCAGTTTCTGTTTGTAAAAAAAACCCACTCTACACGCATTTATTAATAATTCTCGAGATTCTTTTATATAGAACGCGTATGGTTATTTTTTTTCTCAAATTTTAAAACAATTGTGTGTTTAGAAGACAGTAAAAAGAAACACAGAAAAATGAATAGAAATTCTGCTTGTTGCATCATTGAATCATTCATTAAAATTATACGATGCCACCACTCGAATCGAGTAAATTCGTAAAACGTGGTATGAAATGTAGTCTTAGCGGTAGTTTCAACACTATCCAAGTGTACATAGAAATTCAACCCGATTCCATGCTATGTTAGTGCACTAGTTTTGAAAAGTTTGTCAAGAATACGTGTGTTCAACAGTTTTTTTCTTGTTTAGTTGCTTGTTATTGCAGTTGGTTTATTTTTTTCGCTTTCACTGTTTTACTGTGGAATGTAAGAAATTTTTTTTTGTCTCTGAAAGTCGACACTACCAATAAAATAGAATATACTCTACGTCTTCATAAAAAGTTTCGTAATGTTTCCTTAAAAAACTTGGAGTTTAGAAAAAATTCGATTACTCTGAAGAATGAATCCCAACTTGATTTGAGTATTAGATCTAAAAAAAAGAAGAAGAATTTACCATCCGGCTTTGAGAGGTTTTTTTTGTAAATAAAAACTTCGATGAGTGCCAAATCAGAATGTAGCGAATTCAAAGCGCATGCCATCAATCCAAATCGATGTCGACGTTGTTTCAAAGATATCACCGAACACACCAACAACAACAACAACAACGATTCAAACAAAGCAATCGGCCAAAATGGCGATCCAAACAAAAATGGCCAACAGAAATCGACAACAAAACTTTCTGAAACAACAAGTAAGTTTTGCAAAAACTTTTCTCAAAGAAAAAAAAAACTAAGTATTTGAAAAAGATCCTCAAAACATCCTGCGAAAAATTCCAAATGTTTCATCATCAAAGCTCAGTGATTCTGAGCCGACATCAAGCGATACATCAACCTCTCAATCAGTGACCTACACTCTAAAACCGAAACGAGTCAAATTCTCGGATAATGATGAGGAAACAAAGAAACAAAGTTCAAAACCTTCAGCAAGCAACGATAGTGGCTCTTCGCCAGTGGATGTACAGTTCACTGTTTGCATGGTGAAACCCAAAAATGTTTTGGATAGCTCGAAGAATGAAGACTATCAAAGTCGAATCAAGGAGCTGAGTCAAGAGTTGAGCAAAACCAAAATGAAAATCGATATTTTAGAAACCAAGAACAAGGAATTGGAGAACATGGTAAGTTTGTTAGTTGTATTTTTTTGGTTTTAGTTTAACTATTAATTTAATTACATGATATTTTGATCATTAATTATTGATGATTCTTGGGAAAAAAAACTAAAAACAAAACGATTGTGGGTTTAATCAGCGAAAAACATTTGGAAAAAGTGATTCGATCAAACAGAATTTTGATGAAAACATCAAACTCAAAAGAAAAATCGAAGATTTAGAGCAAACAATCAAACAAATGAAAAATGACAAAAAATTTGATGATAAATCGAAGAAAAGTTCGACAGCCAGTAATGAAGTGGAAGAATTACGTGCCAAGTGGCACAATCAGAAAAAATTGTCTCACAATTGACTCAAGAAAATGATGACATCAAAAAAGACGTCAAAGACCTGGAGGTTGAATTCCAAGAGCTGCACGATAATTTTCGTGAAGATCAATCATCAGAGTTTCGCGTAATTAAACGCGAGCTCGAGGCAATGTCTAAAAATTGTCGAGTTTTGCAATTCAAGTTAAAGAAAGCTGAGAAAACAGTAGAACATTTGGAGAATGAGAAAATTGATCTACAAAAGCAAGTGAAAGATCTGTATGAAACAGCTCAAATGGATGTCGATAAAAGAAAAATGAAGGAATTGGAAAATGAATTATCGATCGCCAAAGAAGTGTCATTGAAGTTGCACGCCGAAATCGAAGCCCTCAAAGAAGAACACTTGACCACAGTCGAACAATTACACGAGCTGCAACAAAATTCACCCCAAAAAGTCAATGATTTAAGCTCTTCAAATAAATCAAAAAACTTGGAACGTCCTAGTTTTGGTAAACTCTCACCATCACCATCGATCGATCAATCAATCAATAAAGATTATGAACAAGTGGTTCGCGATCTTTACGACTTGATTGAACGCGAAAAAGATTTACAAGAGCAGCTCAAATTTGCTGAGGAAGAGACACGAACAATGAGAAAAAAACTGTCCACAATGGAACAAGAGAATGAGATATTGATGATGCAAATAAGAAAAATGACTTCAAAAAACAATAAAAAACAAATCAAAGGTAAATAATCAAAAAAAAAAACATTTAAGCTATAAATATACTTTTTAAATTTAATTATTCTGTTCCAAGATGATGATGATGAAAGTGAAGAACTAAATCCCGAAGAGATCAAACTTCATCTGGAACTATATGAACAGGAAATGATTGTATTGAGAAGAAAAACAGATGAATTGGAACAAGAGAATGAAAACTTCCAACAAGAAATAAAATATTTACAAGAAAAACTTGTTTCACAGCCAATGACTAAAGTTGAAATGCCCGAAATTCTACCTGGCTCACCTCCGAACGTGATATACGATCATAAAATTCGAATACTAGAAACCGAAGCTCGAGAGTTGAGAAAAAAATTGGTGGATAAAGAGAAAGAGAACGAAAGCTTGCGCACTGAAGTTGAACTACACCGGCGTCGAGCCTCAAAAGTTATCAGCCGAACACGTAGTTTGGATTCGGAGAGTCAGGGACAATCATTGGACATGAAAAAACAATTGCAATTATTTGAACAAGAAGCCAATATATTAAGGCAAAAAATGATGACAATGGAAAATGAGAACGATAAATTGACTAACGAGAATAAACGTTTACAATTGAGAATAAGCAAAAAACCTCCACCAGGACCAGTTGACCAACTTCAAATTGAGAATATCGAATTGAAAGATAAAATACGTGAACTGGAGCGTAAATGTGATTCATTAAAAACCGATCTAATGAATTCAAAACTGAACGAGACAACTCAAACGGAGACTGATTTTATTGCTAATCTCAAAAAGCAATTACGAAACAAAGAAAGCGATTTGGCAAATCAAACATCCAAATACGCTCAATTAGACATCGAATTTGCCAAAGTTAATAGAGATTATAAAAAACTTAAAGAATCTTTGAGTCCTAGGTTTGTGGAAATTTGATTTAAAAAAAAACTTTTCTAACAAAGATTGTTATCACAGGAGAAAAGTTAATAGAGTGATTCGAGAAACGGCTACCAGATTGGAGTTGAAACAAATCATTGCCGAAATGGAAGATGAAAATGACCATCTGAACACCAATGTTAGAGGAAAAGATGTAATCATCGAGAATTTGACAGAAGAAGTTTCTGAATTGAAACGTTCATTACAAGAATTTGAGCAGAAACAAAATTTGACGGGAATTAAAACTAACCCATTAGATGTGAAAAAAAGTGAAATGTTACAATTACAGCAGAAACTTTCCGAGGAACAGCATCGTGTTAAAAGTTTCCAAGAAAAACTGGAAAAACTCAGCAAATCCTCATTGGTCGAAGTAGACTTTAATGATACCATTGAAAATTTAAAATCAGAAAACAAAGAATTGTTAATACAACTAGAAGATTCACAAACGGAGCTAGATAAATATCGGAAAAAATCTAAAGATTTAGAAGAAAAATTGTCAATAACTGCATCAAACCATGATGATCTAAAAAATATCAATAAAAAATTACGTGAAAATTTTGAATCGAATGAAGATAAAATCGAAGAGCTAGAGAAAAAATTGAAAACTTTCGAGCCAAAAGACTCTAAGATAACAAGCAGAAAACAACAACAACAACCTGAACGTGTTTCGAATTCGAACAAACAACTTGAAAATGAAGTAAGTATTATAACGTGTGAATGTAAAAAAAAAGTTTTATTTACTTGATTTTTTTTAATGCCATGATAAAACATACGTAATTTATTTTTTTAATTTTTTTTTTTGATTAGGTTGAAAAAAATCGAAACAACGAAAATGTGGCATCTTTAATTAAAGAATGTGCTGATCTAAAGACAAAACTAGAAGAATCTCGAACAACAATTAATAAATTAAAGAATCAGGCTGAAAAATTTAGGATCGAATCAGAAGAGAATGGGAAAAAACAACGCGAGGAATTCCGTGAAAAACTTGAAACAATACCGAAAAAAATTCGCCAAGAAGTTCATTTTGAATTGCAAAGCCTACGTGAAGAGTCGACGAATTATAAGAATCGTTGCATGGAAATGACAATAAAAGTAGAAAAAAGTGAAAAAGAGATAAAAGAATTGAATGAGCGTATAAAAACTCAAGGCATTCAATCAAAAAAGGAACGTGAGGATCTTCAAGCTAAAATAGAGGATCTTGAAAATCAATTGAAAGGCGAGCAACGTAAACGAGATAAATTAGAGAAAGAACTAGAGAATGCTGCTCGAGGAAAAGAACAAGATTTATTACGAGCACAGGAGAAAATTGTTCAGCTAGAACGTGAGATTCGAAGATATCAAGCTAGACTAGATGATTTGGAATATGACTATACTAATAAAATAAATTCCAGTGATCGAGAATTGAATAAAATTAAACAGGATTATGAAGATTTGACTAAAAAATACGATATGCTTGAAAAAGATTTTGTCAATCTTAAATCTCGTGCTGTCAGCGAGAAAGAAACTCTATTAGAGGCAGTGTCATCATTGAAAAAAAGCTATGAAGATAAGCTAAGAGAGAATAAAACTCTCAAAGATTCGTCTGTGAGGTTAGTTTCACATTTAAAAAAGAACCTAAACTAAGCTTATAACTAATTTTTGAATAAAACTAATTTAATTTAAATCTTTTTCTTTATTGAAGCTATCAAAAAGAATGGTACAAAGAGAAATTAGGCTATCAAGAGCGAATCGCTAATCTTGAGTCAAAACTTAACAAAGCCAATTTGGTTGAAGAGGAACGAAACCGGCTCAAAGTTTTGATAACAGAGAAGGAAAATTTATTGAATTCTTATCGGAAAGAGGAACGATCGCACAATGAAGAGAAAGAACGTAATCGAGTCAAAACCGAAGAGCTTCAAAATAGATTATCAGAATTAGAACGCATCGAGCGTAACACTCGATTCATGAGCATCACCGGAAGAGCTCAAGTCGATAAAGAGCTTCAAGATTATCGGGTTCGTTTGGAGCATTCAGAGACATCGCACAAAGGCGAATTGGCAGCTCTTCATGCTGAATATGATGGTTTGGTTCAAAATTCAAAGAAAAATTTAAAATAATTTTTTTTTATCAAGGACGAATGCGACTACTTGGAGAAGAAGTTGAGCATTTACAACAAGAAACAGCTCTCCTAGCTCAAGAACGTGACCGATATAGAGAATCGCTAGAAAAAGCTTCTAAAAATCTAAATGGACGAGGAATGATGAGAGGAACGTTGCGCGATGAAATCGAAGATCTTAATTCTCAACTAAGAATTTTACGATCTGATCTGGAGGGTGCCTTGCTGGAGAATCGAAATTTAAAAATTCAACATGGAACCGAGAAAACTAGTTGGCAAATCCAATTAGCTGAGTACAAAACTCAATTGAATCAGTTTGAAGAACGAATACTTCTTGAAACAAGAGGTACCACTAGGAATTATGCTCGAACCAAAATGGAACTAGCTTGGGAGAAAGAGAGACAAGAAAATCAAAGATTGTTGCAAGAGACACAAAAGTTTATTCAAGAGTTACGTGATAAATTACTTGGAACCGAGAGCCTTCGCGAAAAAGAACGAGAAGAATCGCACAAGCAAATGATTGAAATCAAAACCAATATGGATAGAGAACACGTTGATACACAGCAAAAAATAGCTGAACTTCAATTTGATTTGCTTGCTTTCAAAGAGGTTCATGCTAGACTCAAATCTCAAAACGAAAGATTGAAACGAGAGCGAGCTCTTTATGAAAAAATTAAAAGTGATTTCATTGAAGAAGAATTGTCTAATTTACGGAAAGTGTCTGAAACAATTTCTCAAAACAAAAGTTTTAAAAATTCTAATCGAGATGACATCATTATGGAATTGAATAAACTGCAACAGCAGTTACAGTCAAAGTACAACGAAATGATTCAAGAAATGGCTCGAGGTGTATCTCAATTAAGCATCATATCAAACTTGAATGGACGTTTCAACGGTTCTAATACATCATTATCTTCTGCAGCATTACCGCCGCCAAGAGACATAAAACGAGCTCCTCCTCGTTTGAAATTGATTAAGAAAAGTCTTTCATTAGATCAGCAACTGGCCAACTCCGGCCTTAGGGGTGCTTCTCAAGAGCGTTTCTGGGATTCTGATAGATCTCTTCAAAGTACGCCAAACTCATCCATTTCGAATTTAAGGTTGGGTATTCGCTACGGGAACGCTGGTTACGAATCCGATTCATCTGGCTCGAGTTTTTTCTCGCCATCTGGTGCATTAAAACTGAGACCAGGATTTAATAAAGAAAATTCTCTTGCCGTAGGAAGTGAATCCGATACAAGTGCAGCTTCGCTTCAAACACCGAAACCTAAAAAAACTTTGAAAGAAAAGTTTAAAATAAAAAAGTCTTCCAAATCATCAGAGGTTTCTGATGACGAAGCGGTCAAAGCTTTGAAACAAAAAATTGCTCTACAAGGTTTCGAAATGAGCCCCATGGAGCTGGCTAAACAAAGAGAGAAAAAGGAGAAAAGTTTAAAATACAAAATTTCAAAAACATTATCGAAAACTTTTTCTAGAAGCACCTCGATCCTGTCAGAGTCTTCAGAGAAATCTTCTGAGCCAAGCAACAAGACTCGAACAAAATCACCAACAAGAACCAAGTCTCCAACAACTCAATTACAGGTTAGAGAAGAATCATTTATTTTTAAAATTAAAATTTTTGTTTTTTTTAATATCTTGATTTTTAGATTGAGACTAGAAAAATTATCGGCTCATTAGAGACTAATGCGGCGGCACAAATTAAAACGACGCCTGCCGGTTTGGCTCAACTCCGATTGCGGCCCACTCAATCGAACTTGGCTATTCCACCATCGAGACGAAGTCCGCCAAAGATTCGCCTACGAACAGAAACTAATGTTTAATTTTTTTTTTCTCTTTTTCTCTCTCTCTAAACTGTTCCAATGGAAACATTATCATTAGAAAATTGTTGGAAACTTTATATTCACTTATTATTAATTTTTTTTTTTTACAAATATAATTTATCAAACCAGCAGAAGCAAAAATACATCTTTATTTCTCTGTATTTTTTTGTTTTTTTTCATTCATTCATAAAAAATCATTAATCATTTGTTCATATTATTTTGTTCATTTTTTATTTCTCAGGAGAAAAAAAATAACTAGAACTAGTGATACTATTATCATCATTGTATTGACGGTATTGTATTAGTGGAAAAAAAAAAGTTTTCAAAAACAATTGAAATGAAACTATAGAATGAGCTGAATTTGCTTTGGAATCAGGGGAAAAAAAACTATTACAAATAAACTGAATTCTAGTTCTTCTAATAATTGATGATTTTCTCTCTCTCTCTCTATCTCTCTTTGTAATTTTTGCTCAAATTATCAGAAAATAGATTCATAATCAATAAATGATTGTATCTTGTGTTGCGATTAAATAAAATTGATCTATTTGTATTTTTAAACTTTATTAAATGTTTAACGGTTTTAGGACTGTTGATCGCAAGACCGTTCATCGCAAAGACCGTTAATCGCAGGCGTGTGCAACTTAACTTAGAGTCTTAAGTCTTAGACCAAAAGCCAAAAAAATAAATAAATAAATAATAAATAAAAATAATCTCATCAATTTTCGGGCCAGAAAATAAAAACTAAAATAAAATTAAGTGTGAGTTCTTATTTTACATATTATTTTGCAAGTTTTTCAATCATGAACTTTGCTTATATTTATTTTAAAATAAATTTCACCAAGTGAATAACTTTGAAGGTGAATTAACAGGCTGATTTAAAGAAGAAAACATTGGGCCACCGAAAAAGAAAGTCAAAACTACAAAAGAAAAAGAAGATGACCCGGAGATAGAAAACATTATTGATTGTATCAAAAAAGGAGTCGTATTTCCGTGTATATTTCCTCGGTCTCCGTTTAAAGAAGTGTCCTGGTCAAATGGTTACAAATTGTAAGACGTCGTAAAAAATTATCGTAAAGAGGACACTTTCTTAGGAGTTATCCTCAAATTCTAGAATAAACACGGGACTTTTAGTAGATTCACTCGCTTTGCAGATTTATCTGTGATGCGCGTTGTTGGTCAGAAAAAATTCAATCGATAATTGAAGATTGAATTTTCTATTTCGATTTCTTAATTTCTTTACATAGTTTTTTCTTATGTCTTTGTTTATTAAGAAAAAAAAAAATTTATGTGACATTATGAAACTCAATTATTGAAATACGTCAACGATTGGAATGCAAAATCTGTTTTTATTAAACTTTAAAATTACTTATCAGATTATTTATTTTATCATTTCAAGATCCCTGAAAACTGAAATAAACTGTAGCTTAATAATTTGAACCTTTAATAAAGGTTCAAAGGACGTTCCAGAAACGATAGAACAATAAAAACAAGATTAAATTAAATGAATCAAGTAAAAATTAGTCCGTTATAATGGAAAAAAATTAATTTTCAGATTTTTTTTTTTATAGGTTGATTTCATCTTTAGAGTTTACATGAGTTGAGTTTATTCAAAGATCTGTTTTCTATAAACCAGTTTTTTTAATCCAATTTTTAAAAAAAAAATTTTTCTATAATTATAAAAAATAATTTTTTGTTTTCAAAGTAGTTTAAACACCAATTATTTATTAGCCAAAAAAAAAATAAAAAAAATATTGTATTAAAAATTTATAAACTAGAAGATGAAATATTTCTCTTTTATATCAAAAACGTCCTGATTATTAGGATTTCCTTGGCTTATCAAGAGCAAAAACTTCTCGAAAACTTTTAATGATCACAAAATGACACGCTAAACAAAACTTTGACGCGTGACTTTTAACTTCAAAAATTCGTATGAAGAAAAAGATCTAACACTGACACACACAAGAATAAATAATACCATTAATAGACTTATCTTCCTATTTTTCTTCCATTGCCGGCTTTAATTTAAAAAGAAAATAAAACGAGAAAAACTGTTTCACTCAACTCCTGACCCTGATCTGACCAAACCTGATGAAATCTTAGAGAATCTTTCTTCTTCTGCTGAACTGAACTGCACATTTAATCTTTATTATAATTATTTTAATATTAAATTAACTATAAAATAAACTCAAAGCTAAACTATAGTAACAAAGTATAAAAAACTTCTTGAAAAATAAGTTCCAGCTTAAATGACCATTTTTTTTATATATAAATATTTTGTTTGTTTGTTTGTTAAATAAATAAATACGTGCCTATCACTTTAGTGCTAATAATTTTCGAAGAAAAATGAACTAACCAACGAAAAAACACAAAAAAAAAAACTAGAATTAGGAAATAAAGTTATTATGTTGTTGTTTATATGACGACTGTTATCATATTATAATGACAAACCTCATTAATATTACTCTCTTTACAACAGAAACAAATCAAGAATGTTGTTTAAAAACTTTTACAATATGTACTATTATGTGATGTTTTTGGTTCTCTGTTAGAATTATTACTTAAAACTTTCCAAGCTGTTTTTGAATTCGGAAACATTTTATTTTAGAACAGAAAACTCTGTCGGTGTGAAGAAGGAGAGAGAGAGAGAATTGAAAAATTTACAATTTATAAAGAAATGCAAATTTATTAATTTCTTCTGTTTCAAATTTTTTGTTTAATTTTGGCCCATGTAAGAAACTTCTCTACCCAATTGCTTAAAGCAATGAGAAACAAAAATTTTTCTTCTTCTTCAGTGAAACAGATCTTTACAATTTTTTTGTTCAATGATGTAAGTTTTTGGTTTTTCTGATTTCAAACCGACTAATTTTCTTGGCTGTTTTCAAGAAAACTGAAAATTCATTTTTTTTTTCTGGTTTGGTGCGTGATTCTGCTGATGGCGTGAATGAGAGGATGTTATGAACTAGCTAAAAAAAAAACCTGAAAATGTGTGTCATTGTTAATTTTTTTTTTTTTTTCGTTCGTTTTTGTTTTCCTCTTGAAATTCTTTAGTAAAGTTTTGATGTTCGGTCGTTCGTTTGTTGATCGGTTCTTCTTCATTACTTTCGATACAAAAACATAATTATATTTTTGAGTGGGGATTTTATGTGTGTGTGTGTATGTGTGTGTTGGTTTTTTTTGCTGGTTCCAACGTTCTAGCACTCTAGTTCACTGTTTGAACTAAAATAATAAATTTTACAAATTTAAAAGAAGTTTCCTCTCCTCCACATTTTAAACATTTTTTTTTTTTTTCGTTTTCATTGGTGATTATTTATTATGTTTTGCGTTCTGTTCTATCACATTGAAATTTATTAATAATAAAAAAAAAAACAGAAATAGCGAAAAGAGAAAAACCCCAAATGAAGCAAAATGAAAACCAATTTTTCAAAATAAAAATATTTTGGTTTTACAACAAACACTTTCTTCCCGAACCTACCGGAATACTTTGGTTAACAAAATAAAAGTTTGAACCAAAAAAAAAAAAAAAACATCAAATCAAGAAAAAAAAAATAAAACATTGAACAAGATATGATGCAGAATAGAATAGAGATTCAAATTGGAATTGTTTCTCTCATTAATCAATTCTCATTAATTCATTCCCATTTCATTATTGACTTATTATTACTACTTTCATTACTACTATTTATAGTATTTTTATAATTATAATAAATATAATTGAATTGATTTTGAAGAAAACGAAAAAAAACGTCACCTTTTTTCTGAGTTTAAATGGAAAACCCAATTGTGTGTCGCAGGAAAAATAAAAATTGCAAAGAAATAATTCAATTAAAGAAATGATTCCCAGATGCCATGACATTTCGAACACTTGACACTATACGTATACGATGATTCTATTGAATTGAAACTAATAATTAAATTTAATAACAAAAATTATTTACAGCTATTTCCATTCTCATTTCAGAGAAAAAATAAAATAGAATAATTTTTTTTTTTTTGAAACCAAAAATAAATCATTTGATTAGGAAAAAACTTGAAACCATTTGATCTGACCAGATAGCTGAAACAAAATTATTTTTTCTCTTTGAAAGAAAAAATTTCCAAAATTTTATAGTTGATTCGAAGAAAATATGCCGGATTGTGCTTCAAATTTTATTTCAATTTGGTCCAGAGAAACCGAACAACATCTATTCCAAAACGTACATTTTCTGTTTCCAACAGAGTTCCTATTTCAACAACAACAACCATAATGAGATGAACAAAAAAAAAAAAAACACAGAAAACTTTTTTCAAACTTGAAACATTGATTTTCTGTTTTGTTAGAAAAAATATTGGGTGATTTATTTTCGTTCTAGCATCAAATTACAAATTTATCAGTTTTCAAAGAAAAAAAAAACTCAAAAAACATTTCTATTTTTTTTCGAAAATTAAAATAAATTGGCTTTGACAATGGAAAAAAAACTGCCAAAGATTTTCTTGTAAAAAACTTAAATTTAAAACTTTTGTTTATTCAAAAAGTTTATAATAAAAAAAATTGTTGGATTTTCAAACTAAAAATTTTTGATTGATTGAATTATGGGAATGAATAATAAAACAAAACAAAAAAAAAACGGCAGGATTACAGACTAAAGAAAATTATTCTTGTTTGATAAACATTGAAAGTGTTGATCTCACACAGCGAATGTTTTCGATTTGGATACTTGGTGTTGCAGTTTTAAGAAACATCTTCAAAATATTTTGGTCGAATCCATCCGAGAAACGAAAAAAGTTTTTTTTAAGCAAAACTAAATAAATCTACTGCCATCTAGCTGACAAACTTTTTAGTTTATGATGCAACGTTTTTTATGACTGTTTCCTCAAGCTATTTTTTTCAACTTGAAAATTTGTTGATTTTAAGAATTTTCTTCAAATCTCAATGTTTCAGCAGTTTTTCAATTATCTTCAGAAAAAAACCCTCAAATAAACAACAGAGAAAAATGGTCAAGATTTGTTATATTTGTAAAAAAGGTGAAATTATTCACGATAAAAAAATGTCCGGAATGTTTTGTACTGGTTGTGGAGAATGTTTTGAATTGGGAGCTTTCACCGATGAAGTTCAATACCGTGAAAATGAAAGAGGACAATATATGGCTGTCGGAACAACTTATAATGTTGAAAAGGGTTTTGTTAATAGGTGAAAAAATGTTCAAATTATAAATGATTCAAATGGTATTTTTTTTTCTAGTAAATTTTCGAATCATGCTCAGTTTTTGACATCCGTAGATAATGCTAAATCAATATTGAAACGTTATTGTGACAAACTATATATTAGTGAATCGTTTGCTCAAATATCAAGTGGTTTTTACCATCAATTGTTGATCAAAAAATTTATGAATGGACGGCGTTTAAATGTAGTTTTAGCAGCTTGTCTTTACATCTCTATTCGTTCTGAAGGAGCCAATGTTATACTATTGGATGTTAGCGACGTTAGCGAAGCCAATGTTTACGATATTGGTCGATACTACTTTCAAATTATCAGAATCCTTCATTTTAACATTCAAACCGTTGACCCTTGTGAGTATACTATTAGATTTGTAGATATGCTCAATTTAGGGGATCGAAGTTTGCCTCAAGTACGAAGATCGGCAATATGTATCCGTGACACTGCTAATAGATTAGTTCAGCGAATGAAACGTGACTGGATTCATTTTGGTCGTCGACCATCAGGAGTATGTGCTGCTGCTGTTTTGGTAGCTGCTCGAATAAACAATGTTCGATGTTCAATCAAAGACATTATTTCGATTGCCAAAGTTTGCGAATCGACAATACGTAAACGAATCAACGAGTTCATAGAAACACCATCAAGTCAATTGACATACAAAGAATTTATGTTGCAAGATATTGAATTGGAAGAAGATCCTCCATCTTACAAATTTAATTTGTTGAAAAACACAATTGATGATAATTTAGTGAAAGTAGAAAAATATCAAGAAATTATTGAAGAGCGTCTCAAAGATTCCAGAGCTAAAGTAAAAGGAATGTACACCAGGTTTCTCAAAGAAGTTCTTTCTAAGCAAGAAAATATCGATGAAATAAAGAAACCTGATGAAGAAAATGAAATTATTGAAGAAACAATAATCGATCAAAACATTTTGACTTTAAATGCCAAATTAGTTCCAAAGATGGCCATCGAAGCTAAATTCTTGGGTGATGATGGAAACCCTTCAGCTGAAGAAATAGAATACTGGGCAGAGTTTCGGCCTTCAGCTAAAACTTTAGGTATTTATTCATGAAAAGTAAATTTTATATAAAAAAATTTCACAAAAATTAGGTTTGTTGAAAAAAGAAACAATCGAAGAAAAAAATGATTACGAAGATTTGCTGGACAAGAATTTGAACGATATTGAAGATGAAGAAATTGATAATTATATTGTCAATGATCAAAATGAAGTCAGCCAAAGGCAGCTTGAATGGAATATAGTCAACAAAGATTTTTTAGAAAAAGAAGAAAAGGAATCTCTTAAAAGAATGCAAGCTGAAGATTCTAAATCTGAAAAATCTGCCAACAGCAAATCTACTTCTCGAAGCGTAAGTTTTTATTATCTACAGGAGATATGTTTTGATTGGTTATTTTAATTATTAGAAGAAAAAACGACGTAAACTAGAATCTGAAACTATTGAAGGTTTATCAGCGAGTGAAGTTGTAGAAGCAGCATGTAAAGCCAAATCTATACCGTTGAATGGAATCAATCTCAAAGAATTATTCAATGAAAGTGACAACTCAAGTCAAAGTGAACATTTATCAAAACTAACAGAAACCAAAGAAACGCCGATTTCAGTTGATGAATCGACATCCACATGTGATAATGAAGAAACCTCTCTTTCAAAAAACAAAGAAGATGCTTATTTTGTTTCAGTTTATCATTCTTATGCAATGAAATCAAAGCCTAAAGAGCCGATCATTGCCGATTCTTCACATGATGCTCAAGTCTCAACGAATTTGACACAAGAAACTGAAGAAGTACATTCGGTATTAGTTGATAGTGGTAAAGCTATTAGTATCGATGAACAATCGGACCAAAAAGATTTGAATGACGAAATTGAAGATGATGATTATTATTTCAATGAAGCTGATGGCTTGGAAGATGATGATGAATTGAATCGAATCAAACAAAAATATCAAACTACAGCAGATGATGACGAGTATGAGGACGGTATTGAAGATTGCGGATTTTGATGTTTTTCAAATCACCATTGAAGTAATTCTTTTTCTCGACCAAAAAATAATCAAAAAATTACGAATTGTAATACTATCCTTTCCAAACAAAATAGATGATTAAAAAAACGCATTTAATATCTGGAAAGCTTTAGAACATAAACATTTTCATATTAAATAGTTAGATAACTCACCTGTACAATATTCCAAGACAAAACGTAGTTTTTGTTTTATTATTACGAATTTATTTAATTACAAATTTTTTGAAATTATTTCCTTAATATGATTTAATCTTGTTACTTATTTTTTTTTAATTACATGATAATAAAATTTTCTAGAATGAGTTTATTAAATTTTTGTTTACCGATTGTTTTTTTATTAACTGATCAAAGAATAGAGTGCTTGAAATGTCTTTTATGAAAAAGACTCACTGCATGATGTAAATGCTGAATTTTGGCGCAATTATTTTGTGTTCAGTTTTTTTTTACTAAATTTAAAACAATATCATGGAGCAAGCTTTTGAAGAGTCTGTGGATCCTAATCATGATGAGTTCCAATATTTAAATTTGATTAATAATGTATTAAAAAATGGAGTTCAAAAAAATGATCGAACTGGCACTGGAACGATCTCGGTTTTTGGCACGCAGTCTCGTTATTCGCTAAGAAATAATATTTTACCATTAATCACAACCAAACGTGTTTTTCATAGAGGTATCATTGAAGAACTTTTGTGGTTCATTCGTGGCTCTACAGATTCGGAAGAGCTTTCAAAAAAAAATGTCAAAATATGGGACGCTCATGGATCGAGAGAGTTTCTCGATCAAATGGGCTTTTTCGATCGAGATGTAGGGGATCTTGGGCCCGTTTATGGATTTCAATGGCGTCATTATGGTGCTCAATACGTGAACAAACACAGTGATTATCAAGGAAAAGGTGTGGATCAATTAAAAGACATAATTGAAACAATCAAATCAAATCCCGATGATCGTCGAATGATTCTATTAGCTTGGAATCCTGCCCGTAAGTTTTTTTAACATGTCATATAACTTTGAATTGAAATTCATCATTTCAGATATAAAACAAATGGCTCTGCCTCCTTGTCATTGTTTAGTTCAATTCTACGTTGCTAACAAAGAGCTTTCTTGCCAAATGTATCAACGTTCAGGAGACATTGTATGCACTAAATTTTTTTTTTTGTTACCGAATAATTAAAATTTTTATTTGATTTCAAAGGGTCTGGGTGTTCCATTCAACATTGCTAGTTATTCATTATTGACTCACATGATCGCTCATGTTTGCAATTTGAAAGCCGGTGATTTTGTACATACTATAGGAGATGCTCATATTTATCAGGATCATGTTGAAGCTTTAAAAGAGCAGGTATTTTTTTCAAATTATCGATTTTTTTTTTGATTAGTTTTTATGATGAAACTAGTTGAAACGATCACCCAGGAAATTTCCACAAATCACTTTCAAACGTCAAATTTCAAACATCGATGAATTTGAGTTTGAAGATTTTGAGATAACTCAATATAACCCTTATCCCTCTATCAAAATGAAAATGTCAGTTTAGAGTTTAAATCATTCAGAGATAATTCAAACAGATACAAATTTATTGTGAATACATTGTGAGTATAAATTCAATTATTCTGTTTTTGATTATTATTCTTTTTTTAAAGTTTTAAACTGACTTTATTAATTATCTTCAATTCCAACGTTTCAGTCATAATTGAATATTATTCAATAGAAAAATTCGCAAAGTTTTCAAACATTTGTTTCTAATAACAAATTATTAAAACTTGTCTGCTTCTACTTTCTTTTTTTTGTCTAGTGATTTTCTGATTGTCATTGATAAATGAACACGTTTCTCCTCGGGAGATATTCTAGATTTACCTAGCTAGAAATATTAACGACCACCAACGATTTGTTTACTTTTTGAATTTGAAACGATTTAGGTGTGGCATTAGAACTAAGTAAACATAGTTTATCTGAAGTTTTGAGTTTTTTTTTTTTTTGAAATCACTGTTTTCTTACCAATTTTATCAGGTGTTCAAAGTTGAAATTTGTTCTTGCCAGAAGGTTTTGTTTATTTCGTTCACCTGGTCTTTCAATTTTTTATTGTCATAATGTTCATAAACTATTGTGAAACTGATATTTTGAACGATAGATTTGGTTCGAAATCAACAACTAGTGACTTATGTTTTTTTTATTTGAAATGATCTTTTTTTTATCAAATTAAACTTTGTTACAAAATAATGTTTGTCTACGTTTTTTTTTTGAAAGATTTATTTTATCGGAAAAACCGTGTAAAACGTAGTTGTGAATGAACTATTTATTTTGAGAAATTGAGATTACTATTATTTAATAGACGACCATATCGATATCAATCAAATAATTGTCTCGAAGTTTTTTTTTCAATGGCAACAGTAGTGAGGATTTAATGTTTCAAAGATTTGTTTTTGTTTTATTCGATAATTTTTTTTTCACTGTCGTCTCTTTTTTCATTCGTCGAAGTTGTATTGAGAAAACTTGGCGGATAAAAAATGTTTGATTCATAAAAGTTATATAGCAATGAATAACAACAACAAAGATAGTGATCTCCAACAAAACGACTTGAAATTTGATCAGAATTTTTCAAAAACTGTCAAACCTTTTTCTTCGATTCCGGGACCTTGGCCATCTTTACCCATAATAGGAACTAGATGGGATAATTTTTACTATTCATTTGGTATTGAATATTTATGTTTTCTATTTAATAATCAAGTTTTGCATGTAGTTGGGAAATATGATCTCTCGAAATTACATGAAGTTTACTTGCAAAAATATCGAGTATATGGACCAATTTTCAAAGAAGAATATCAATGGCATAATCCGATCGTTCATATTTTCGATCCAAATGATTATGAAACAGTGTTTCGTAATCAAGGTCGGTGCCCCATACGACCTGCCAATGAATTTGTTTCGTATTTTCGGTCATCTAATCCCAGCCGATATCCAAACATTGGCTTGGCTAATTTGAACGGAGAAGAATGGCTTTTACAGCGTCACCGACTGGCTCCAGCAATAATGAAATTACGAACGATCAATGAATCAATGGAAAATCAAAATATTATTTGTGAAGATTTTTTAAATTATCTTTGGAATAGCCGTGATCCTCAAACCAACATCGTGGAAAACATTCAAGAAGCCACATACAAGTTGTTTCGATAATTGTATTTACCGAATTAATTTTCGATTTTACTATCCAGGCTAGCACTCGAATCGATTTGTATGCTCTGTTTAGACTGTCGTATTGGTAGTTTTGAAACAAGTGATGATAAATCAAGCGATGCACAAAATTTAATCGAATCAACCAAACTGTTGTTTGAAACATTTAACAAACTTTACTATGGTTTTTCATGGTGGAAAATTTTTCGAACTAATGCGTATGATGATTTGGACCGAGCTGAATCAGAAATTTACGAGATCTCTTCTAAATATATTGAAAAAGCTATCGATGACTTGATGAATGGTAATTCAATTTTTTTTTCTATTATGGTTTTTTAATTGAAAATCGATTAGAAACTTCTGGGGAACATACTGTTCTCAGAACGATGCTCAACACCGAGGGGTTGAGTCTTGAAGAAGTAAAAATCACTATTATTGATTTGATAATTGGTGGAATTTTCACTGTTTCGAATATGTTTGCATATTTGTTCTACCAATTGGCCGCAAATCCAGAAGAACAGCAAAAATTGTTTGAAGAAATCAGTGCTTCTATTGGTTCTTCAAATGAAGAAGGTTTTTCCTTAACAAAGAAAATCTTGGTAGATCATATTGCTCAAATGCCTTACCTCAAAGCTTGTGTGCAAGAATCCTTTCGACTTAATTGCCCAGTTCCTGGAATAATGAGAATAACCACCAAATCTATGGTTTTATCAGGATATGAAATACCGAAAAATGTAATGATTAGGTTCTAGTTGCTCAGATCTAATTGTTATTTTTTTCTAATAATTAGACCATAGTGTTTTCACATTTCATGACAACTTGTCGCTTAGAAGAATACTTTGAGCGATCGGATGAATTTTATCCTGAAAGATGGATTGATCCATCGAAGCGAAACCACATTCATTCCTTTTCATTGTTACCTTTTGGATATGGTAATCGAATGTGTATTGGGAAGCGTTTCAGCGAATCAGAGATTTATTTATCTTTAGCGAAATTGATTTATTCTTATAAGCTAGAATTGGTTCCGGATCACGAAACACTTGAGCTCAAACACGCTTTTATGGTTATTCCAGCTCATCCGATTTCTATAAAGTTAGTGCAGCGATAAGGAATTAGAAGTATTTATTTATTTATTTGAATAAATTGTAAGAAACTTTTGTGACCATTTTTTTACTGTTCTGTTTTTTTTTTTTTTTTGGTTAAACAAAACATTGAGTTCTCAAACAGATTGCATGCTGAAACGTGTTTTTTTAAAAGTTCTGCGCTGAAATTCTCAAACTATTCGGTGACTATTGTTGCACAAAAATGGCTTCTCTCAATTTTGAACAAACTCAATTTTCAAATTTTGTAACTCGTAAATGTATCCTCAGTTTCATACTTCTGGTTTCTAGTTTAGAAAAAATCTCAATTGAGTATCATCAAGTATTCAACTTTTTTTCTAGTTTTTTGATTTCGATTTGACTTTTGTCAGACTTTTATCAGTAATTTCGTTGTTAGCGTTTCTTTTCGAATTAAATGCCAGAGAAGCTTTGATAGTTTGCACTGCAACGCGGAAGCGTCTTCGTTTTTTAGTAATGAAATGCCAAAATCTTCGAGCAAATATTTCTAGAATTTCAAAAAGAGACAGAAAACTGAATCCCACATACATTCCGAGAATGCCTCCCATTGCCGAAAATAGTTTGGCTGGTGTGTAAGCTTT
Organism: Octodonta nipae; assembly: GCA_034190945.1. Lineage (NCBI taxonomy): Eukaryota > Metazoa > Arthropoda > Insecta > Coleoptera > Chrysomelidae > Octodonta > Octodonta nipae. The sequence continues at coordinate 49,437 of JAVLUE010000216.1, read as the reverse complement.
CTCTTGTCGTACCTCTTGGCAAGTCATTGTTTGGAAATATACTGTGACTTTTGCCAAGTTTTGAAAGTTTATATTAGTCTTCCCTCTATCGAAAGTAACTTTATCTTCTCGAGTCGGCCATTTGGTCATCGAAACAGTTTTGTCGTAGTTGACTAGTTGACATCGGGGTGGACAGTTGCACGTGCTCACTTTCTCTTCAGCCTGAAACATCACTTCTTCAACACAGTTTCTAGTGTTTTTTTTTCTTGTATCACAAATTTTCAGCGTAGAGTTTAACTCGACCTGCGGTAACATAGCCGATTGACAATTACATCTCCTATGAATCGTTCTTTGAAGGCAAATTTTAAGACAAGCTTGCTGAGAATAAGAAGCATTTTGAGTTAATCGTCCCATCAACGCTGCTGGCCAATGATCGATGCATTCTTCGGGATACGGCTATTTTTTTTTCTAAAATTCAACAGATTCTTTAAATTTTTATTTAACTCACATAAGGAAGTCGGCTAATATTGATCATTTTTAAGCCAATGTATGTAGATTGCTGAGGTGCAACAAAGATTGCTTCTGAAGCAGCGTTTCCTATTAAGAAAAAAAAAGTTTTAGTTTTGTTCGTTTGAGAACCTTGAGAAACCAATTTCATCGGGATGCTGAATCATGACTATAGCTCCTATTTGCGCAGTACCCGTTAAATATTCGCTTATTTCCAAATTGAGAACTAACTCCAAACCATAATTTACTCCAGCAATAGATGTCTCGTCTTTGATTTTCTCTAGATACGTTTTACGAAGTTTTTGAGATTTAAAAGTAAAGCAATTACCTTCGGTGGGAGTGAAAAATCTTTCAAAACTATTAACATGGGTACAGTTTTTTGATCGAATCGTACATCGAAGTACGAATGCCTCGAATTGGTGGCCCAATTGTTTAGCGATTTTTTCATTTGAATTATTTATAACTGCCAACCAGTTGGTCAAATTCTCCTGCAATTCTTTCTCTTCTCTTTCAGTCAATTCTATTTCAAAATTTTCAATCATTGTAGAATTTTTCACATTATTATTGTTAGTTGGCTCATTCTCTTTAGTTTTGGTACTTTTGAGGGATGTTATTTTTACAGTTTCGTTAGCGGCATCGAAACTATCAAACAATGATTGGTTTTCAACACCAAGCTTAACTCTTCTTTTAAAACGGCTCACTGGGGAATTGATTTCAGAAATTGGGGCCGCTATATCGCTTAGTATATCATCAGCTTTTGGAGAAACAGAAGTCGTTTGCTGGGTAGCACTAAAACTTTGAGGGTTAGTTTTGTTTGATTTTTCATCAGTTCCTTGGCATCGTTGGTTTCGTTGACATTCTTATCAGTCGAGTTTCTATCGAGTTTACTTCCAGGAAAATTGAGCTTATTTTTTTGTGTATTGTTGTCTTTGCTGATTTCACCATAATTGTTGATGTCATCGATTCCATCGTTGTCTGCTGAAAGAGTTGTCGTTGTTGACGTAAATTTCGTTTTTGCTTTACTACTATTAGTGTTGATTGAATTTGGTTTGATTTTTGAAGAATTTGTCATTTTTTGCCACGTATCATGAAAAGTGGTTATTTCAGGTTTGAAAGTGGTGGTGGTGGTAAATGATGTCGTTGTTTGTTGGGTAGTTGGGGTGGCTTGAAAGCCGCAAAGTTTATCTCTCAAATCTCGAGGAATCATCGAATCTTTGATCGCTGATGTGTTGGCAATGCAGAGGGCCGAATATCGTACAATATTCATGTTGCAAACTGTCACAGCAGGAAACTGTAACCGGCGACTATCTCGAAGTCTCACATCAACTGTTATAGGATAAGAGTAATATTCGGATACCAATTGTGAAATATCTCGTAAAGCCAAAAAACCAAAACCAAAAAATAGACAAAACCAAAACAGACGTCGAAACAATGATTTTGATAGTGCAATGTCTCGAACTCCAGGAATCGATGATTGTCCAAATAAATGATTGAAATTCGATGGTGGTATAAATGGCAGGGCAGTTTTTTTCCGCCTCGTTGAATTTTGTTGCGTTTGACTAATAAAACGATTAGAAATTGGTTTCTTGTTTAGATTTCTCTCTTTTCTCAAAGCAGAGTCTCGATTTTTAACTCTAGGACTATCAAGCCTAGGCGATATTGACAGACCTCTAGGGAAATTCGTGTATTGAGAATTGAAATTTGCTCCGTATATGTAGTTTTCTTCATTTCCATAATCACCATAATCCATGTCATTGATTTTGTTTTCGAGAATATCATTTAGCTCATTGATTGTGTTATGCCATCGATTTTGGGCCATGTAGTATTTATTATGAACATATGGCCTTCGACGCATAGTTTTCTTAAAATTGAAAGAACTTAGAAACTTTTGAAATTTGATTTTTTTTGATAAGATTATTGAGCGAAAATAAAGATTACTATTGAGATCCAACAGTTCTATGAAACACTTGAATAGAGAAAAAAAAGTTTCTCTGATCCGAATTCTTCGACAGTTTTGGAACCAACAAATTTTCTCTCTATTTGTTTAATACAATAATAAATGGATACTGCCTAAAGTTGGTGGCCTAATGTTTTCCTTTCAGCTCATTATCATGAACGTTTCAATTGTTTTTCTTATTAGTTTAATTGAAACCCGTCATGGAGATATCAACGTTAGGCTTAGTTTATTTTTGCCTGATACCAGAACAAATCGAGAAATTTCAATAATTGATCTGAACAAATTTTATTTTAGTTGTCAAATGTTTCTCAAACAATGAATTGCTATTGAACTAGTGATCGAGAAGAATTTTGAACAAAAAAAAACCACAAGGTTTCTCAGTTTTCACCACAAAAAAGTTCTTGAAAAAACAAATGGTGTTTTTCGGTTATTTAAAAAACAAAAAAAATTTAAAATTGATAAATAATTTCTGTTATTTCAGAATAATTCAGATTTTTTTGTGCACCAGCACTGACCGGAATTTGTGAAACCGTAATATAGGATTTTTTTTTTCCTCCAATGCTTCAAAATAATAAAAGCTTGTGTTTGACAATATCGTTGTAATTGTGCTTGTTGTATTATTTGCAATGTTTTGTTGTTGTTGTTTTGTCTATAAAAACATCAATAATGCTGTTTGTTTAGGGAGAAATACCAATTATTATTCCACATTTAGTCAATTAAGTGAGAACCTTTTTTTGTGCTTTTGGGTGCTTTCATATTTATGGAATGTATTATTTGATGAAAGATCGTGCATGAATTTAAATTTTAGAAAAACATCATCAATCATGGTTTTTGATGGGTTCAAAAAAAATAAATAAATAGAAACCGTGAAAAATAATTATTTCCCATCATTGAAAGTTTTGTTTTCTCAAATAGATTTATTTGGAAAAAAAATGAAAGTATCCAAACGTTATATATTAAGATGGCATCTCTTCAAATTTGAATTTTTTTTTTGAAAAAATTGTTTTATCGTTTAAACTTGAGACTATATGGGGCTGTATTTCAAAAAAAAAAAATTATGTTTTAAAAAAAAAAATTTCTCAAATAATAAACCATTTGTTTGAATTGAATTCTTCTAGAATTCAGTGTTAAAATAATTTTTTTTTTATTTATCTAAAGCAAAGAATATTTCTGTTGTAATTGAGATTTAGTTTTTTTTTCTATTAAAAATGAAATGAATGAATTATCAACAATTTGTAAAAAATTTTATAAAGTTTAAAGAAGATTGAAGAGTTTTTTTTTCTCAGTAAAAAAAAAGGTACGCATCAATCATTTTTTTTTACTTGTTTTTTAAATCAATTTTCAATCAATCACCATTTTTTTTTTATCATTTCTATTTTCATCGAAATTTATTCTATTAGAAGAAATTATTTTTGTTGTTGTTGTTGTTGATGTTTTAAAACCCTAACAGCCATCATAAAACACAGCAATTATAATGATGATGATGATGGGTTTTCTTTACTTCACTGTAAACTATCAAATATGATCATCATTTCGAGCTATGAGCTTGAACCAAACCTCTCACGCCACACTAGAGAGACATTTTGGTAGAAATCAATTTTGTTTGCTTTACTCATGGATACAATAAATTTTTTGGTTGTTTCATATCTTAGATTGTTCTGTTCTCTTTTGATCAGCTTCAAAAAAAAAAATCACAGTATAGATGAAAACAATGATAATTGAAAACCGCGAACAATAATAAAAATAAAAAAAAATCTGAGGGTCAGTCAGTATCTTCATCATCATTATCATCGGTATCATATCGCACTATCATTCATATGACAAGATTTGTCAAAAAAAAAAAAATCGATAAATCGAATTGCTTTATGTTCGATTGAAAAGATTTTTCTATCATTGGCGTTAAGTTTTTTTTCGATGTTGTTTCACGTTGGCCAAAATATTTAAAGAGATTTATTTTATTGAAGTTTTTCGATGATGATGATGATATCGACAAGATACTCGCCCATTTGGCTCGCTACTTATTATTATTAGTTTTTTTTATGGTTAATATTAATAAAGCACGTGTATTTTCAAGGATAATGGTGCCAGTAATGTTCATCTTAGGAGAATTTTATGTTTTCATTTCTATAAAATGTATTTTTTTTTTCATGGGATAAAACCATGATCATAATAATTTTAAAAAAAAACACTCAATGTAATAAATAATTCGATTTTCTGTTTAAAAATTTCATTTTATAAATTTTATTTCATCTATTAAATAATTTAATGATTAGATCAAAAAAAATTAATGAAACTAGAAGCAGAACTTGAAGAAAAAATTAATATTAATTAGTCAGGTTGCGTTGTGTTGACAAGCGGACGTTTGGTTAAGATGTTCATTCTTTGTTATTCTATCTTCTTCTTCTTGTTTCTCAAAAAAAAATCCGAAAACATCAAACCTGGAAAACTTTGAAACTATCAGAGAGAAATAAAATTGAATAAATAAAAATCTTATTGATACAAAACCAGAGGTTTAAAATTCAGAATTTATTATTCATTAATCTCGTGTTCATCAAAAGCGCATCATCAGTTTTTGAATAAATCTTCCAATTGGATAAACCATGGAAATACCTGGTTGATGAAAAATTGATGAGCAACTCAATCAAAACCAATGATCGAAGAAACAACAACAAAGAACAAACAAACAAAAAAATTTAAGAAGCTACGACAGCTGCAGCTAGAAAATATGAAAAATAATAGACATTTAACGTTTTTTACCTCTTGTAAAACACCAAAAACAAAACAAAAACAAAAAAAAATATTAAAAAATAGCGTTTAAGCAATCATATGATTGTTTTTTCTTCCTCAGGTTGTACACATTGTTTTTTTTTCCATAAAACATCAGGAAAGGTTTTTCTCTTTACTCAACTCATCATTTGTCATCATAAGTCACGAAATCTAATACCTCTTTGTTTGATATAATTTGAGTGATCGGTGTTGATGGTTTCATTATTGAATTTTGAATGATCAATGAATAAAATGATTGAAATATGCAAAAATAAACAAAGAACCGTTTTTTTTCGAATGCATTGATGATGGAGATAATGAATCTCAGCTGTATTCTCACCTGTACAAGATTTCTTCAAATTTTTTTTCTTTAGATTTGAAAAATTTTTCCTCAATCTTAAAAATTTTTTTTTCTCCAAAAAAAACTTTTTCCACCATTCATTTATTATTCGTTTTTGATATTACATAAAAGCAAAAAAAAAAAAAAAATTAATTATACTGTTTTGTTGTTGGTTTCAATGTTTAGATTTAAATTTAAATTATAAACGAATAATAAATTAACAAAAATAAAATAATAACCGTTTCTGAAGGTTTTTTGTTTTGAATCTTTTCCATTTATCACTTGTTTTTGTTGCGCCAACATAAAGCTAATAATAATGCTAATAACCAGCTATTTAAAGAAAGATAATGTCTTTTAAAGTATACTTTAAAATTCACTTGTAATTAATTTTAATAGAATTGTTTTGTTTTTGTTTTTCTCAGAAATTTGAATAAAAATTTGACTGTCAATAGTGAGGTCTAGCTTTCTTTCAAAGATCATTAGTTTTTGTATTTAAGCAAACTTTTCCCATTTAAACCATTTTTGTTTTTTTTTACCGAATTGTAATCAATGTTAGCTTATCAACATTGAATTGTAATCTCATACCACTCATTACGTTTCGGTACATTAGAATAACAACAATAAAGCCATTTTATGTATTTATTTTTCCCTAGCGATTCCAGAAGGTCAAAGGTAATGATTATGAGGAATTATTATTTTACGTTGACGATATCATTTTTATCCCATTGAATAAACATTGTAGGTTTTTATTTTTTTGTTTGTTTGTGATATTTGAAAAGAAAAAAATACTTTTATTGAAATTGCTTCGAATTTCATTATTTTTTTGGGTTAAATAAATAAGAAAATTTCAATAATTTTCAGTCAAAAGATTAAACAAACACCATGAAGACATAGGATAGCATCAATTTTGCGTGTTTTATTTGTCAAAAAAAAACCTTGTGTTTATAGCTTTTTATTGTGGTCGATCATATTTTTCAGTTAGTCTCTCTTCACCGTTTGCTATTGATCTTGAGAAGCAAAAGCATAATCATTAACCGAAGGTTGAAAAAAGGTGTTTAAAATAGATGTTCGATTCTGTTACTGAAAGCTAGAAAATCTGTTTTGTATTCAATGTTCCCGAATTAAAAATCTTCATTTAAAAAAAAAAAAAAAAAAATTGTGATTTCTAATTGATCTAAAATTTTCAAGTTTTTATTAATTTATGTATTCTATTTGTTAAAAATAATTATTATTTCTTCTCGATCATAATAAGAATTTATAATTCTACCAAGATCTCCTATGATTCGGGTGCTTTTCCAAGGCAATCGAATGTTGCTTGTTAATTCGATGCTCCATTGATTGAAAATAATTTTCTTCTATCGGAGATGTCATCCGGTAGATTCCAGAATTTTCTAGCATTTCTAAAATTTCTGGCAAATTTTCTGGCATCAAAAACATCGTTCCAGGTCGAACATTGGTCAAATAATATCGATGATCTGCTTCAAGCTGGATCACATTATAGCAGAATATTTGTGGTGATAGTGGAAATGGTTGTACAATGTACAATGGTGAATCGAGAGGTGTTTGAACAAATGTACAAAAATCTATATTCACAACGAAAGGCATGTTCTGTTGTGGCTCACTGACTTGAATCTCCTGTTCATTCGCCTGGCCTTGTGGATCAACAACTTGATGACGCAAACAACTGATCAACTGTCGACAAACTGGACAACGGTTGCGTTGACGAACCCAATGCATGATGCAATCAAAACAAAACTTATGACTGCAACCTGCCAAACTAGTTGGATCATCAATCTCACAAAGACAGATCGGACAATTCGCTAATTGCTTACTGGGTTCCAGAATATTTTTCTCGGCATTTTTATTGTTTGAGGGTTCCATTTGTTCTATATGATATATAGAAAGCCACAAAAAAAGTTTTTTTTTCTACTGAAAACAACTCAGTTTTCTAATCTAGTGGATTTAGTTTAAATATAATATAAGTTTCATAATTCGAAAATCTAGAAAAAAAATCAAATGAATTTTTCGAAAAATAAAAATTTATTTAATTAATCAAGCAACAAATGTGTTTCATTTTATTATCACATTTTTATGCATATTCAAAGCGTTCATTAAATTTGCAATGAATCTCATTGCATTCTCTCAGTTTAATAATTAATTATCATTTTGTTTAATCCAAGAATATATTATTCTTATATCTGGTTGATCATTATTTAAATCACTTCAAGTATCATCCGGTTTTTTTTTGCTGTTAAGTAAATCTCATTTATTATTTATTTATTTATTCTTCATTCATCTTCATTCATGATGATCAAATTCATAATTTCTTCATTTCCATGAAATATCTTCCAAATTTGTGTTTTGGCCGTACATACCCTGAAGCATAATTATTTAACACGGTGATGAAAGAACCCGTGGTTTCTATTGAAAATTCAGTTTTTTTTCTGTGAATGATAACATTATGTAGAAATTATTTCGTTTCTCCCATTATGATCACAGTGTGTTAATAATAAGTCAACTTTTTTTTTACGTAATCGAAATGAACACAAATCATGGCAGTGGATAATTTATTATTTATTTAATCATTTTTTTTTTTATAGTCATAACTGAAGTTTTTCTATTTTTTTGATGAATGAGATATTGTTTTTTTTCTGTGAAAAAAAGAATAGTTGAAATGAACAAAAAAAAAAAAATCTTTAGTTCTGTTTTTTTATCCTTGAAGTAATTTCTTTTTTCAACATTTTACTGAAAAAGCTTTGATAATAAACGTTTGGATGGAATAATCGGAGAACTGATTTCGAAGAATAAAACAATTAATCAACTTTAAGTGTTCAGTTTTTTTTTTGGTTGTCTTTTAGGTAAATTATTGAGGTGTTGTTTTGAATGTGAAACCAGCGCTGGTTGTTTCATCAACAGTTCTTCAATTTATCATTTGAATCAAGTGCTTTTTAAATACAAAATTTTGTTGTTGTTGTTTATACACAATTTATGGTAACATCTAATATTTCTCAAAACAAACTTATATGGAATGAAACTACTGACTAGAATTTAATTCGTTTTCATTTTTCTAAAAGATTTTAAATGTTTGGAGATTTTCACTAATTTTGGGTACTTAAAATAATTGATGAAAAAAAAAATTTATACGAACAGTAAAAAAAAAAAACTAAACACCAAAGAGATGATTATTTTTTCAAACATAATAATCACCTTCAAGTTTTTTTTGAAATACCTGATCAACACAACATTGCCTGGAAAAAAAATTTATGAAGAAATCTGCTTCAAACTTGTCTAGTCAATTCATTTGGCACATTTGCACCAACTTGATAACAAGCGCACCGTTTAATCTGATCACTTTAATGATAAGCTCTTTTAATTAATCCGATCATTGTATCTTCGGTGATCACATCAAACAACAACTACTGTAATAATTTTTGAGAGAAAACATTTTATACAATTCAGAAATATATTATGATTTTCAAATGAAAAGAAATAAATTAACATCGAATCAAAACAAATTAAAACCTGGTTTTTCTTTAAATATGAAGACGTTCTTTATTATTGATAGAAAAAAAACCAAAAAACTCAAAGTTTACTTTAGATAAAGAAAACAAACGCGCGTGTTTCCTGAAACAAACTTTAAACAGACGTGTATTTTGAATAGTGTGTGAAGAAAAAAAAATTGACGCAATATTTAAAAAAATATAATTTATTTTATAATGATTTTAAAGATGAAAAAAAGCCATTATTTCGAAAATCTCTTGGCCAACAAATTTTTCCTCTTGAAAAAAGCAACTCAAGAAATTTACTTTTCAAAAAATCCAAGATTAATTATATGAAGGATTGTGAAAAAAAAAATTTTTTTGAAAACTTTTCAAAAATTCAAGTTTATGTGAATTTTTTTATGATTAAAAAAATGACCCAAAGAATAGAGGTTTTGAAAGCGAATAACGGTTTTAAAGTTTTCTATAATTAAACTTTCGGCTAATATTAATGATAATTTTTTAGGAATTTTAGAAACAAATCTAAAATTGTTTCTATTTGTAAACAAAATATTTTACTAACATTCTGGGAAAAATTTTTTTTTTTAATTCATTTGTTAATTTATTCAAAATTGGACCTTTGAATGGAGAGGAGATTGATGAGAAGATGCATTCTAAGAATTATACAAAAAACATGGATAAAACATTTGTAAAAAATTATTAACAAAGATTGAAAAATCTTTGAAGATGAATGCAAAAAAATGCCGTTTTATTTCTAATTTCATCAGAATTTCTTTTTTAAAATTTTATTTAAAAAACAAGACAAGACTGATTTTAAATTAAATTGATTAAAAATATTTAGTTTGAAATAGTTCTAAATATTTTAAAAAAATTGAAATGATGAAATAATCATGAAAAAATGAAATAGAAAATCAATTTTCTTTATTATCCTATTTCTGTGAACCAATTGATTAATCAATTCAGCAGCTTTTATAAAAACGATTTTTTATAGGATTATTAATTATTAAATCGATAAATAATGTTTTTTTGTTAATTATAAAAACGAAATTTTTTTTTATTCAGTGAACCAAAAGCCATAACAAGACAAATAGTTTCGAAGAAGAAAAAAAAAATAAAACATTTTCGATAAGAATCAATTTAATGAATAATCAACTTCTGTGATGTGATGCCTTAAGGCATCAACTTGATGACCATCCAGATATAGAAAACTGTGCAAAACTTTCACTTTTTTGAAAAATTCTTTCTCTTGTTTGGTTAAAAATTCTTTTCAATATGAATGATTATGCACTTTTCTTTCAAATAAATCAATGAACACAAGCAAACAAACAAACATTTATTGAAATAACATTTTGCTTTTTTTCTAAAAAAAATCCTCTTTATTGGGATTATCACACCACATGAAGGTAGAAAATGATTATTTTATAATTAATTATTACTCAAAAATTAATTCAGTACTTGTTTTTTTATTTTTCTTTCAAAAATTCATTTTTTACATAACTTAAAACAAATAAAAATCATTAGAAACAGTAGATAAAAAGGAGAGTTCTTGTTTAAAAAAAAAACTGACGTTGCATGAAAATCTTTTGGGAAGATTCAATTAGTAATTGTTCGAGGTCAACTCGAAGATAATAATATCTTCTTTTTCTTTCTCTTTTTTTTATTATAAATTGTTGATTGGTATTTCTCTATCAATAAAATTTGATGGAATTCAATAAAAAAAATAAAATTCTTATAATAAACCAATGAATAGGTTATCAAGAAACACAGGCACAGGTTTTTTTTTCAGAAGAATTTAATAAGAAGAAACAACAACAAAAAAACATTGAAAAACAACTACTGGATGTATGGAAAGTAATAATGAAATTTTTTGACCGAAGGTCAAAATCGTTTGGGAAGACTATGGGAAAAAACTTCTTCTACAACTCCGGATGTATGTGAAAGTCACTGTGAAAAGAATGTTTCAATTTTTTTTTTCTTCGAAAACTTTGCTGAATTTTTTAGTTGCTAAAAATGTATTAAACTTGAACAAATTAATTACTTAATCAAATTAAAGATTTGAAATTGAAAGACAATTCAGAAATGGGAAAACACATTCAATGCTGTATGATTTATTAGAATCATTTAGTTTTTTCTAGCTCTAAGAAGCTCAAAGTTCATAATTTTAATATTTTTTTTTCCAATGTATTTTATAATACGCCTTGGTAATAAACTTGATTTTTTTTCTTATTATTGCTGTTCAAATATTATTGAAATTATATATTCACAAACAGAAAGAGTTTTTTTTATTAAAATTTTTTTCCATTTAAAAAAAAATTATTATCTTAAAAAAAGCATTTAAATGTTAGTTAAAATGCATAAAAGAAAACTTATTTATTTAACTTTTCAAACTCTAAACATAATCATATTGTTGGTGCGTGTGTGTGTATGTGTGTTCTGATTGACATTTGAAATCTTCGTGTATTTTTTCAAAGATTTTTCACAATTCGCGTTCCATCAATCAGGAGGAAAAACATCAATGGACATCACCAATGGAGAAGAAACACTACAGCAAACAATCGATAATGTTACAATCAATAAACACTTCAATATATACACCACAAGCGAGGCAATCGTTCAGGTAGGAAATCAATTGATTTATCACCATTATCATTATTTTTTTTTAAACTCATCTCTCAAAATTTTACAGCTTAAAATTGATTTTTTTTTCTCTTTCTCTTTGAATAAAGTTCCAATAGTGACAATTTAATTCAAAAATAAAATAATAATGTAATAAAATAGATATCCTTGACTTGAAAAAAAAACTGACCAACAACAATAATAACAGCAACAGCAGCAGCCTCTGATTCTGTTGCATTCAACGCACAGGTGCGTGCCAGCTTTTGCTAAGCGTATTTTCATCTTTTCGATTGTAATAACCCTCTGTAATAATTGCCTTGGTGCCAATTTCGTTTTTCTCCATCACAGTCCTGTTGTTTCTGTCCAATTTATTTATTTTGGTTTTTGGCTTTTATGATGAGCTTTTAATAGGAAATTGATTTATCTTCATTGTAAACTACATTAAATTATTGGCCAGAGCAAATAAAGTTTCAGAAAAAAATTTTTTACGATATTATTTTCTTGAATGTCTTGATTAAAGCATATTGTCTTACCCTGTGTGTGTGTGTGTGTGTATGTCGAATCAATTTACTTCGTCATTGTTTGGAGAAGATCATTAAAAAATCATTCTCCTGTCCATTGATGGTTTGTTTTCCCCAAAGAAAAGTGATCACCAAATGATTTTTTTTTTTTTGAAATCAAATTCCATCTCTTGTCTATCATCAATTAGGCGATTGGTTTCATTTCACACTGAAAAGTTTAATGATACTTGAATACATTGATGATGATGAAAAAAGTAAGAGAAAAAACAAGACAAAATTAATTTATTTACTATTTAATTTTTAATTGACTTTGATTAAAATTTATTTTAAAAAAAATTTAAAATTTTAGTTTTAAATTTAGAAGAAAAATTAAAAATTAAATCTAAAAATAGTAAAATTTTTTTTGAATTAAACTTTGAAGGTTTTTTTTTACATTTCTCTCGATATCTAAACCTTAGCGTAGAATCAAATGTTATATTTTTTTTAAGTTTTCAATTAATTAAAAATTTTTGTTTATTTATTTATTGTTATCATTTTTTTGTTGTTATTGTTTATCTTTCTTGTTGTGAAGTCTGTCGTCTTCTCGTGCGAGAGCAATAAAATATAATTATTATAATTATGAAATTAGAGAAAAGAATTTTTTTCTCTCTCTCCTCTTTATTTGAATGACAAAAGATCTGCTAAAAAGATAAACAACATTCACAACAACAGGACAAGGTAATCAAATGGAAAAAAAATTTTTTCAAAAACATTCAAGACAACAAAGATTGATCCTGTCCAAAATGATGATGTCCAGTTTGAGATAGCACACCTATTCTATTGAAACATTGGTTAGGAACCTTGTGGTCGAATGAGAGAGAGAAGAAAAAAAACTGCTGTTTTGGTTGTTTCCTTAAAGATTACAAATTTTTTTTTTCGACATTAACAAACAAACAAACAATTTCATTGATTCATGAAAGAGGAAAAACAAAATTCCAATGCCGACGATTGAAACATAATCGTCGTCGGTTTTACTAACCAAAAAAAAAAAAAACTGAATGAATTATTATATTATCATTGTCCAATCTATCCTCTGGGGGTGTTTATTATTCTTTTCTTTTAAATTAATGTTTTTGGTTCCATTATTTTTATTTTAGGATGAATTCGATTTTCAAATAAAACATAACCATTAAAATGATTAATATCCTCATTTACAGCAACTTTATTTTTTCGTAAAAAATTAATTTGATAGCAAATATTTTTTAGAGAATAATTTTTTTTTCTTTGGTTATGAATTAATCAACTAGAAATAACAAAAACAGGTAAGGTTCAGGTAAATCAATATTTTAATCAATATTTCATTCAGGTAAATCAGTTCGTACTCTTCATAATTTTTTTTTTTTTGGTTCTCAATTTCAATGTGATTTTTTTCGCTCTTCCTCTCCTGTCCACTGCTATCCACATTTGAAAAAAATCCTTATTTTCTTAAACACACACACACAGAAACATTCACGTGTCTGTGTGCTTGAATTGTCATTGGTGATGGTTCGAAAATCTCTATTCACTGTTCATTGGGTTCAAATTTTTTTTTTTTAGAAAGAAGTATCCCAATCATAGATTAATAGAATAAGAATATTGATATATCCATGAAAAAAAAATGTAAATACTGTAACTAGCAAAAAAAAAAACTATCGTAAATAATTTATTAAGAAAATTAAATAAAACCTGACTTCAACAACATGGTAATGATAATGATAATGTCGATGTCATTGATGAGACAAGTCACAAACTGATAGTAGACGTTCCGGTGCTTCTGCTTTTGTGTCGTTTAATTTTTTTTTTTTTAATAATGTCGTTGAATACGTGCGCGTGTGTGTGTATTAGATGTGGCAATTAATTCACCACCTCAATTCAGAACTCAAAACACTGAAGAAGATGGAAAAAAAAATTCCTTTTAGCTGAAAAAAAATTGTTTTTTTTTTTTTAACGCCTTACCCAATGATGTCCATTGATGAGATAGTGTCCATTTCAGTGGTGATTTGAAGCTTGAACACACGCCCACTTCCGAAAGCCGCTTCTTTTCTTTTGAATGTCATGTTGTGTTGTTTTTTTTTTTGTTAGATGTTTCCCCATTATCACTTCAGGAATGAATCGACAAAATGGATCTGTTCGAATGATGACCATTACCACGATGATGACCACCACCAACAACTATCCATGACCATCATCGTTGTGTTGGTTTTTCAATCACTCGGATAAATGATTTCGAGGAGTGTTCTCATCTGATTAGGGTTGGTACCATCAAAACCAATATTGTTTTTTCTTCTTTTTTTTTTTCTTCAATGTTCTTCAACACGATGTCTTCTTATTGTTTTGGTTTAGAAAAAAAACCCTCCGATTTGGATTATTGAGAAAGTAGGGAATAAAAAAATTCTCATATAAAAAGAAAGTGGTGGTTCCATCGATGAACTCATAATTGATTTCGTGAATTTAATTTTGGAATTTTTTTTTCTATTGATTGATTGATTGATCGATCGATTGATCGATTTTTTGCTTCAAATTATTGATTTTTGATCAATAAATTCAACAAGTCGTTCGATTCCTTTAAAAAAAAAATTGTTAATCAATGGTGACATGTACTCTGTTTGATTTTTATTTTCTGATTAAGTTTACCTTGTTGTTGTTGTTGTGAAGATTTTTAGTGTTCTGTTTGTTTGTCATTTGTTTACCAAATAAAAATCTTGAGAAAAAAAAAGTGTTCCAATGTTTTGTGTTGAGTGGATTGTCCAGGAAAATGTCCAAGAAATTTTTTGCGACAATTGATCGTTGGCTGTCGCTGACCAGTCAACAACGTTTTTCAAATGTTTTTCAATCAAAGTTTTTATTTTTGATATTGGCAAGTTTTTTCTGGTTCGATTCAAGCTTGGCACAGAATACTGATCGTAAGTAATAATGATTTTATTATCGTCATCATTAGAGAACTTGATTATTATTTTTTTTATAAATTGAAAATTAATTCCATATATTCATCTATATAAGGCGAGAATCTTTGCCAAAGTGAAGGATTCTACCGTGATCCAAGAGATTGTGTTCAGTTTTATCGTTGCACTAGGGATGAGGGAGCCGATTTTTTTCGTGTTTATCGTTTTGCCTGTGGTCCAGGAACAGTGTTTGATCCAACCGTAAGTGTATGCAACCATCCACAACAGGCTCCTCCTTGCGGTAGCGAACCAACATGGACTTCTTTCGAGCAGCCTAACGAGGCTAATTCAGCTGGTCAATACCCTCCATCCAGGTCACTTGATGGGAACTATGAAGAACCAACCTTCATGAAAGCTCCTACTGGCTCGAGATATTTACCTCCAGCTTTACCAACAGTGTCAAACGTTGAGTATGGTGGTAATGGTGGTGGTGGTGGTAGTGGTGATGATTCATCTGCTGTAGCTTCGGGAACAAGATTTCAAACTCCTTACAGTGAACCAGAAAAGTATAAATTAAATCCTTCAAATCAAGCATGGTTTAGTGGACAAAATCAACCAGGTCCTCAAAATTTAAACGCTGCTTCGTCAAATGAACCTTTTGAACAACAAAAACTACCTGATTCAGGGTTCAGTAATTATCGGCCATCTAATAATCAACAAATTCCTTTATCTCCAGCTTCACAAAATCAACAAAAAAATTTCAGGCAATCAGCGTTCCAAAATCAAGAACCAATAGAACAGCAAAAAGAATACGGTAACGCACCTTATGAATTGAACTCTCCAAGTAGTGGACAACAGTCAAACAGAAGACCACCGATTCCTCAAGAAAGAGTGGAACAACAAGCAGATCGCTCATTTGAAGAAGGTTTTGAAGTTCCTTCTTTTAATCAACAGAACATAGAACAGAAACCAGATCAGTCCCTTGAAAGTGATCAAGCAGCAGCAGGTCAACCAGCTCCCGCTACCAAACAAAAACCTCAAGCCTCCAAAACTGATACAACAGGTCAAAAAACGCCAAGTTCACCCGATGTTTCGGATAGTCAGCAAAAAACTGATCAAGAAGAAACTACCAGCGATAAAGACACTCAAAAACCAGAAACTGATGAACAAACAAGTGATGCTAAACAGCAAACTGCAAATAAAAACATTGGACAAACTCCAGAAACTGATGAAACTGAACAAATGGTTGAACAACAATTGACCAGTTTAGATGGTGATGAAATCAAGCCAGAGGATGAGAACTGTTATTGTAAACCAGTGACATCGGTGTTTCAATGCAAAAAAGAAGGAAAGTTCCCTGATCGAGCTAATTGCCGTAACTACTATCGATGTACCACTGATACTGAGGGTGGATTCACGGCAGACATGTTCGAATGTGACATGGGCTATGCCTTTGATGCTGATTCCTCGAAATGTGTGGCAGAAGGCGAATCCAAATGCAAACAAGGTAAAAATAGAGCCCAAAAAAAAATTGGATTTTTTTTCCTAAACATTCTGAACATGTGTTTTTGCTTGTTTGTGACAGAAGGCGAGAAGCGTTCTAAAAACGGAACCAAATCCAAATCTAAAACTACGGGAAAAGAACCACAGAAAGATGAGCAAAGTATTGAGAGAAAATTTTTTTTTTTTCAAAAAAAAATTCTAATTTAAACATTCTATTGAATAGAAACAGAACAAAGTAGTGCACCAACAACGGAAGCAGATAAAGAGACAAGCACAGAATCAACAACGGACACTGCCAGTTCAGCTGCATCTACCCAGCAATCAACGAGCTCGTCTGAAGAGTCGACCACAAAAGCCACGAGCTCCGATGCTACGACCCAAGCAGCTGCCACAACAGATGCCACAAGCAAAGAAACAACCACTGTAGCACCATCAAAAGATTCTACAACCACAGGTTCACCAAAAGCGGAAACAACAACTGTCAGTGCAGAAACAAAAACTACCGTTGCTTCAGAAACAAAGGAAACTACAACAAAATCTGATGAGGATAATACTAAAGCAACAACAGAGCAAAGTGCAGATTTGCAGTCGACCACTGCGGCTACTGAACAAAAAACCGAAGCCCCTAAAGACGAACAGAAATCTGAAGAGGCACCCAAAGATGAACAGAAACCTGATGAAGCGCCTAAGGATGAGCAAAAACCTGATGAAGCGCCTAAGGATGAGCAAAAACCTGATGAAGCACCCAAGGATGAGCAGAAATCTGAAGAAGCACCCAAAGATGAACAGAAACCCGATGAAGCACCTAAAGATGAACAGAAACCTGATGAAGCGCCAAAGGATGAAGAAGGATCAACTAAAAAACCTGAAGATGAGACAAAAACCGATAGTAAAGATGAACAAGCAAAACAGAAACCAGATGAGTCCGAAGATCTTTCCAAAAAAGCAGAACAAGGCAGTAGTGAAGATCAACAAAAACATATGGAACAGGTACCTGATGAAGAGTCGATGGGTGTTTCGGCTCAAAAATCCGAACCGTCTAAAACAAACGCTGCCGATTCAAAACAAACCGATGAGAAACCGATCGAGCAACAAGCTATGAAAGACGATGGATTTGGTGATTCTACTGAGCGAAAACAACCAGAAGGAGATGCACAACAGCCTCAAACAGCAACAAAAGGTTCGCCAGGATCGAATGATGTATCATCCCAACAGAAACCTGTTTATTCAGATAAAACTGAACAACAATCCATAAATGATGTACCAGATGAAGAAATTCTACAACCAAAAACAGTTTCCGTTCAACAACCGAATTCACAGCCTAGTCAAGTTTTCAGAGAACAAGAACCGTTTCAACAAGAAATTACAAACGACTATGATTTGACGAATCAGGCTGCACTAAATGCCGCTAATCGTCGGAAATTTCCTCCATCACCTGACCCAAACTCTGCTAATAATCAGATTTGGAATTCTCAACCTTCAACTTTTAAAGATGGAAGCAACCTCCAATGTACCGAAGATGGATTTTTCAGACATCCACAAGATTGTGCATCATTTTATCGTTGTTATGCTGGAACACGTTGGGACTTTCAATGTGGTCCGGGTACTTACTTTGATGAAAGATATAGCGTTTGTAATTGGCCAGATCAAGCTTGGCCACCATGTGGTCAAAGTATCGGTGCAAGCAGTTCGAACTCTGTTTCTGATCAATACCAAGCTGAAAGTCAAAACCAAGGTAAATTTTCAAAATCATTTCAAAATTATAAAAATAAACTTTTAAAAAATAATTAATCAGCTGTGAGAGTGAGACCTGGAGCGGATTTTGCTCAACCTTATCCTGTAAAAGGTAATCAACCATTATCATCTGAATCGTATCCAGCTTATTCTCAAAATAACCCTCAAGACCAAATTGCATCAGTAAAATCCCCACCTGTTTCATCTCCACAATCAGATTTTCAATCTGCTGCTCAATCACCTCCAGTCAAATCCCCTCCACCAGAATCTATGAATCAAGGTTCTCCATCAGCTCCCGTCAAATCACCTTCATCGGAAGCTGAATCCACAGATCAAGCTGCTCAGCCACCTCCAGTGGTATCATCTCCGGTTAAATCACCTCCATCGGAAGCTGAATCCACAGATCAAGCTGCTCAGCCACCTCCAGTGGTATCATCTCCGGTTAAATCACCTCCATCGGAAGCTGAATCTAAAGATCAAGCTGCCCAGCCACCTCCAGTGGTATCATCTCCGGTTAAATCACCACCAACAAAATCCAAGTATACGGATCTACCAGATCAACCACCTCCAGTAATATCTCCTCCACAAGAACTTGAATCTAAAAACCAAGCTGCTCCATCCAATTCAATCAAGTCTCCTCTACCTCAATCTAAATCAAAAGCTCAACCAACACCAGCATCATCAGTCAAATCAACGGCAACAGGTTCGAATCAGGCTTCACAAAATCAAACACCAATCAAGTCTTCTCCTTCCAACGAGCAATCATCTCAATTGCAATCTCCCGCTGCCAGATCTAAGTCACTTTCTCAAACAAAAACTCCTAAAAAACTTCCCCCTACTAAATCAGCAAAAAGTCCTGCTTCAAATAAACCTCCGGTAAAATCTCCAGTCACTGCCAAATCGAAAAAACCAAATGCGCCTGTGAAATCTGCTGTGAAAACACCTCCGCCTAAAGATTCTAAAACTAAAAGAAAAGCGGAGACTAATCCGATCTCTCCAAAAGCTTCGGCTAAAAATTCAAAACTAACATCTCTTCCTTCCAATAATAAATTGAAAAATAATAAACCATCTTTACCAAAACCGAAAGATCAACAATTACCGAAAAACAATTCAAAACCTACACCTCCTGTTAAAAAAACACCACCCTCACCAGGTCGAAAAGCCAAACAGATGAAGGAAAAATCGAATGCTCTGCAAATATCTCAGCAAAAAAAACGGCACGTTGATTTGAAACCAGAATTGGACAAAGCAAAAATCAAACTACAAAAACCGAAACCATCAAAACTGGTGAAATTATCGAAACCATCAAAGCCATCGATACCATTGAAACCATCAAAACCATTGAAACCATCCAAACCAATAAAACTATCGAAACCAGAAAAACCATTAAAAACTTTGGTGAGAAAACCAAAGCAAATACTCATTAGTAGTGAGCCGATAACCAAATGCGAAAACGAAGATTTTGTTCGTGATCCACAAAACTGTACAAGATTTTATCGATGTTCGGAGAACAGGCGTTTCCTTTTCAGCTGCCCAGATGGACTTGCGTTCGATTCAGTTTCGAGAACTTGCACATGGCCCAATGAAGCTCAACCACCGTGTCGTGTTTAAAATTTTTCGAATCAAATAAAAAATAACAATAACTAGCCAAAACTAATGTGAAACTATGGAAATTTTGTGAATTCTTTTTTTTTTTTTTTTTGGTTCATTTTTTGAATACACTCTCAGAAATAAATTGTCATATGCATATGATAATTGTCATACGCATATGGAAATTTTAATTTACGGAACTTCACGTTTTCATATGGAAACTTTAGGGGCGTTTTCATGTCATATGCATATGGTAGCTTAAAAAAAATTTTTTTTTTTTTTTTCCCTTTTTGCATTATTTTCACCCCTTCTTTTTTTTGCTTTCTGTTTTTAATATTTTATAAATTCAAAATAATTTTCAAAAATTTTTATTTAAAAAATTAAATTTATAATAAAAAAATAATAATTCAGTTTCATTGCTATCAAGGGTACAATGAGTTTCATCTTTTCAAAGCTTCTTCGTTCTTGCGTTCACAATTAAAAAATTTATGTTCTGGAAAAGTCTTCAATGTAAAAATGAAAGCAATGTTAGACCACAATAGTTTGTGAACCCGCCGATGGTGATATGTTTGGCCAAAAGAATCTAGTCTTAGTTTGTCAAACGCCTGAAAGAAAATATCTTTGAAAGTGCTAAATTTAATAATTACTTATCTTTTTTAGAATTGGTTTCAACTTTTTTTTCTTGTTCGGTAAATCAATTTTGCCAATGATTAAGTGTGAATGTCCGATTTTTTGAAACATTGAGTTTGATACTTGATATTTCACTTTGATCGCCCATTATTTTTTCCGTGATGATATCTGCCAATTGGCTTTCAAAGGAATTTTTTAAAAAATTCTTTCTATTGACTTATTTAGCTCTTGCTAGACAATACGGAGAAACATTTAAAATATTGCATCTTATCAATTCAGAAAAAATAGACGATCAAAGTTAAATATCGAAGACATCTAGAATCAAATTTGAAGTTTCAGAAAATTTAACATTTCCCACTAGATGGCCCAATAGTATGACTATTTGTGTACGTATTTTAGAATTTGTTCATTGAGAGTTGAAGATTGTTGCCAATTAAAAAATTAAAATATGTTTGGCTTATTTCGAAAAGAGTTTGTTGTGAATTTTCAATGTAAAAATGAAAGCAATGTTAGACCATAATAGTTTGTGAACCCGATGATAGTGATATGTTTGGCCAAAAGAATCAGTCTTAGTTTGTCAAATGCCTGAAAAAAAAGTATCTTTGAAAATGCTAATCTTAAATAATTACTTATCTTTTTTAGAATTGGTTTCAACTTTTTTTTCTTGTTCATTCTTGTCATTTTGCCAATGATTAAGTGTGAATGTCCGATTTTTTGAAACATTGAGTTTGATACTTGATATTTCACTTTGATCGCCCATTATTTTTTCCGTGATGATATCTGCCAATTGGCTTTCAAAGGTAATTTTTGAATATTCTTTCGTATTGTCCAATGAAAGCTATATTTTGTAAGTCATGAATAAGGCAAAAAAAGCGAATCATTTCGAATTTGAGTTCGTGAAACTAAGCGAAGTTTTCGGCCAAAATACAACTAACAATAGAATAGTATTTTGATGATTGAAAAAATTTTAATCTGAAGATTTTGAAACTAAAAGGCGATTCTTTTTTTACCGGATTGTTCCACGGCAGAAAATGACTTATCCATGATATAAAATATATAGCTTTTGCTGAACAATACGGAGGAACATTAGAAAAGTGCATCTTCTCAAGGCAAAAAGAATAATAGAAGATCAAAGTTAAATATCGAACTTGAAGTTTCAGAAAATCGAACATTTTCCACTTAATGGCCTAATAGTAAGATCATTCGTGTAGGTATTTTTGAATTTGCTCATTGAAAGTTTCAATATTTCGAGGAATGATACCAAAATTGTTTTTTCCAATTTTTAATAATTTCCAAAAAATAAAGTGCATAAAAAAAATTTTTAGAAAAGTGTTGAATTTGAATAGATAATTTTAATTATACCTAATTTTTTTATTTGGTCTCTGCCACAAATCCACCCGAATACATACAGTTTCTGAGCCGGTTTCTTCAGTTCATTATTTCAATTATCAGGTTGTAGCAAAACTCTATTCTCTGGATCATTCATTATTATTCATTTGTTCTTGAGAAACAACTCAAAGCGAATTTCAAAGTTTCTATAAAAAAAAAAAACGTGCGCGAAAAACGGTCAAGTATAAATAAAAACAATTTCAACAGTACCCGAGATCTTAGATGGCAAAGATTTGATGAATGCGGTAAACGTTATTCATATCTCTGAAACTCGTTAAAATGTAAATATATAAATTATTAAGATATGGTAACCAGACAACTGAGACCATGAATAATTTTGATTTAATTTTTAGTTTTATAAATATATTTTTTAAATTATAAGCTATTAAATATTAAATTATTCTTATAAAACTAAAATTATTCATGGTCCCAGCTGTCGCGTGGCCCCAGTTGTTTGTAAATCTTAAGATTTAAATACCTTTTTGAATGAATATTTTAATAAATTGTTACAACAATTTGAACTGTTGTGGCGATTGAAAGTAAACAAGAAATTAGTTTTTGAAACAAATTCGTTTTTGTAGACTTGCTTAAATAAAAAAAACAAAAGTTAAAACTTATATCACAATTTATTTTTACATTAAATGAAAAATTATGGAAATTTAAAAAAGAATACTTAAAAATACTTAATTCAGAAAGAAAACTTGAAAAATAACAATTCAACTGTGAGATCAAGTAAATAGTGAAGAAATTAACTGAATATCCAACGGCTTCTTATAAAATTGCAACGGTCGTTTTCAGTTATCCTGTTTGTCCGCTAATCAGCGCCACGAACAACACGCGCCAATGACTTTTCGAATTTGTACATGCGCCAAATTGAGAGCGACAGAAACTATTAACTCTTTGAACACACAAAGCAGAAGTCTTTTTTTTTATATAAGCTTAACGCACCAACGCTCTCTCCACGTAGTGGAAATGCTCAACAGAATGTTTTTAGAAGGCAGGTTGTTAGCCCAGCGCTCAACTCTGGTTTGGGACAGGCACAGGTTTTTTAAGACTGTGGCGGTGACTAATGTTTTCGAAACCTGACCGTACTGCCAATGTGGTTTAGTAGGCCAGATTTCTACTCAAGGTATGTCTGGGTGGGGATTGTCCCAGAGCCCTCATCTTCACCTTAGAGAAGTTCTAAACGAAGATTCAGAGATTTCTCTGAGACTCGGATTCGAACTCGGGACTAGCTAGAGTACAGGCCGGTCCTAACTACTGCGCTACAGGCACTTTTAGCAGAAGTCTAACAATTTAATACAGTCAACCCTCCTACAACGCTGAGCTGAAATTGAGTTTTTCTATAACGCGGTTTTTATTCAACAGCATGAATGACTCTAGTAACTAGATATTGTAGAAGGTTTTAAAAAATAATTTATCTGGTCCTCAATGAAATAGATGACTCTCAAATGAGATTTTCAAAATTAAACTCTTTTTACCCTACTACCCGATTTCATCATGTATTCTGTCTTCCCCGTCGCTTCGTCGGTTGGAAAAGCAAATATCAAACACAATCTTTGCAGTTTGTTAGAGGCTACTAAAATTATTATTAAATTCGTGTGGGGTGACTTTTTCCAAGAAAAACACTCTGTTCACTCACCACATTTCGTGTTGAATATTTGCTCACTTATTTTGCCATTTTTTGTTATGTTCTCGTATGTCATCATCGTCGCTTTACAAAGGCAGCGGTTTCCAAACTGGAAGGCGCGACACTTTAGAATCACGCAAATTATCTAAAATTAGTATAGGTGGTAGTACCGAATATGTCCAAGAGAGCCGTGATGAAATAAAGTTTGGAAGCCACTAGTCTAAGGTAGTGTTTAGGGAGGCGCGGATTACTGTTTCGAAACAAGCTGCCTTTGTGAAGCGACGATGATGACATACGAGAACATAACTTTTATTTTAACACACTGGCAAACTTTCGTCACCACTGAAAAGCATAAGTTTTTTCATATAAAAACGATGCTTTTTCTTTTGTAAAATTCATTCATTCTTTCATACATCATTCAACCAACAGACCACACTCAACCTTTTCATATTGTTTTGTTTAATCTCAATAAAACATTAAATTACTTTAATAAATATATACCATTTCTTACTGCCTACCTTTTCTGCTTACGCTTACTATAGCAACTTTTTTTATTGATTTTTTTTTAAAAAAATGGGAAGAAATAGTCACGCTTATTGCTGCACAATTTATGGAGCAATTATAAAAAAAACTGAACAGTTTTCGTCCGAATAAAGACAAAACTAAATTTTTGTATTGTCCCCACGAAAAATGTGCCAATTCATCAATCAAGCTTTTTAGCGCATACAATCTTTATCAACATATAGAAGAGAGTCATCCTGAAGACAGAAAACACCATAAAAATTTTTCCAAGCTTGGAAGACTCAAACAGAAAACCTCAAAAAATTAAAACAACAATCTCAAATATTCTTGGAGACAACTTGGGGATCTACGATTTTCTGGGATTTGGTTGCTCATTTCGAAACTCGGCATTTATTTGCCGATTTTGTGGCGCTAAAGGAAAAACGCAAAATAACAAAGAATTGAGCATTCAATTGATTGAACAACGAAAAAGCCTCATCACCAAAGACAACTGATTTTCTAATAATGGGCTGAAAACAGGGTTTGTTTTCAATAATTTTGCCAATATTCTTCGATGGAATATTTCTCCGCCAGATGCGGTATTGAGAATTTTCGAGGAATGCAAATATTTAATCATTTTAATTTTCTGACTTTCAGATGCATGACCTTTGCGAAGGCATAATCCCATCTCTGCTTTCATTGATTTTAACATCCATTTCATCAAGTTATAATTTAGACCCTAACATAAATTCAAGAAAATTGATAATCAAAAAATTCAACCATTTTGTTATTAATGAAGGGAAACCTTATTTACAATGGGTTCAAGGAAAATTTAAAATTGATGGAAGTGCTGTGCAAGTAGGTTTTCATTATTTTATTTAAAAATAGATTTTTAATTTGTTTTGTTTTTCATAGAAACTTGAAAGTTTTGCTCAAATTTGAGGTCATTTTTTTTAAACTATTCGACATCAAATGGCCTGAGTTTGAGTTGTATTCTCATCTTCGCCAACTGACTTTGCTAACTTTCAAGTTAGAATTTGATAAAAACGAAATTCAAAAGTTTGAGTCTTTGGCCTTCAAAATTGGAAAACTTTGTTTTCAAATTGATGATAACTTCGAAATACATTGCAAACTGCACCACATAACACATTATGGTGACCTGATCAATTCTTTTGGCCCATTGTATTTGTACGCCACGTTCAGGTTATTTAAATCATGTTTCGAATTCAATTATTCATTTATAAAATGTTTTAGATATGAACATAAACATCAATACGCCAAATCAATTGGTCGGGTTCTACATAATTTCATCAATCCGAGCTTCTCTATACATAAAAGACATCAAAAAATGTTAGCTGTTCATGAAGCCGCTATCAAAATGGATTCTTTCAACTATTTTGAAGCAGTTGATGTTTCGAAAAGTCCACTTTTTTCAAAAGTTCCGTCGGGAAGCGAAGCGATGTTTTCTTCACGACATCCATTCTTGAAAAGAAAAATTTTGAGAAGATTGAACAAGCGTCAAGATTTATATTTCAGAGCTTGTTCATTTCATTTTTTCAAAGACAAAGTGTTTGTCACTGGACAAATTCTTTGTAAAAAACAGGAGAATAATGATTTCAAAACTTGTTCCAACTAGAACAGTGGAAAAAAGATCACATCATCAAGTTGACAGATCTACATTTTTCGAATGATTATGAATTTGTTGACAAAGATTCTATTTTTTTAGTTGAAGGAATATATTAAATTCAATAAAATTCTTCTTTAATTAAATTTTGCTTTCAAATTAATAAAATGAACGAAATATAACGAAAAACATGAAGATTACAGCAAACAAGTTTTCAAAATTTAACCTCACTACCGAGGCACCATCTCTTGAGCTAGAAAGTAACAAAAAATGCAATAATTTTAATTTAATTTTTTGTTTTTTTTCACTATATTGACTTTAAAGAACTTGAAGTTGTAAAAATAGACAACATTTGTCATATGCATATGAGAATTTATTGCAAATTTCTGAGAGTGTAAAAAAACTACTTTCATGTTGATTTTGTTATATTTTATAATTTTACATTCGTTTGATTTTTTTTTTTTTTTTTTACAGAGCCAATTAAAAGTACTGGGATTAGTCAGAATTTTTTCGATTAATAAATTTTGTTTCCCGGTTATTTCAATCAAAAAATTTAATTTTTTTTCATAGAATAAGAAAGTTTTATTCGGGTTTTCAAACTTATTTTGTTATTTTTGAATGATACTAAATTGATTACTGATTATTCTGACATTTTCGAATTGACTCTGTTAATACAATGTGCCAAAAAAAATCAACCTAAATTTGAAAAACTTTCTTTTTCTACAATACTAACTCAAGCTATAACAAAAAAAAAATTTAGAAATCGATCTTATTTGTAAATAATGAAAAAAGAAACTGTACAATTTGAAGAAAAAACAATAAAATAAAGATGTTTAACATGAAAACTTTTTCAAAGACAAAGTAAAACTCAAATTGTTTGAATAGAAATTGATTTTTCGAAGATTTGCTTGGTTTAAAGTCTAATTTAGTTTTTCAAAAATTTATTAAATCATCAACAATTAAACTGCAAAAAATTTTTTTTTTTTTTAAATAGAGAGAACAAACATGTAACTTTAGTCTTTTTTCAATATTAATTTATTTTTTTCTGGTTCTAAAATGATATCTACTAAAAGATTGACTAAGTTTTGATGTTCAATAGCAACTTTTTCCCAATCCCTTGAAAATTTGAAAAAAAAAAATATAAATAAAATAAAATTCGATAAAAACAAATAATTACGTTTCATTGGGGTCAGCCTTGATTTCCGAATAAAACTTTATTTTAGGCTCAGTGCCACTGGTTCGGAACGTGATAACCGAATGGTTTTCAAAATAAAATGTCACCATGCAATTATGAGGCAGTTGCTGTATAAAAAAATTTAAACAATCAAGTTATGGTGAAGAAAATAACTCACAGCAGTCAAACTAGATGTAGAGGAATCATAATTTCGAATCAAATTACGAATACGAATCAATTTTGTACCATTAACATTAATTTCCTGTTTTCCATAAAAAACTAAATAAATTTTTTTTGTTTCATAAATTTTGCTTACATTATTTTGTAAATCCCATTTAGAGAATCGATCAAAAATTCGTTGTATCTTTATCTGATCATAACACAGAAAATAAGAGTTCAAACTGTAATGATAACCATAGATTTTGTAAATTTCATTCAATTGGTCTGTAAATGTCAATTTTTTAGATTCAAGGAATGCAGCCATCTGAAGCATTTCTACTAAAGCCGAAATGCCATCCTTGTCCAGAACGTTCGTTCCAATCTATTTCAATTGATGAAAACTCTAAAAAACAAATTTTTTTTCTGAAAAAATTTTACATTACCATAAAACCAATAGCTTCTTCAAAAGCCAACAAAACCCGTTTTCCTTGTTTTTCTAGTTCATCAGCCAAGTTTGCCATCCACTTGAAACCTGTCAAAGTTTCTTGAAAACTGAACCCTTCTTTTATAGAGATTGATTTCAAAATTTGGGAAGAAACAGCGGAAGATATCATGTAACAATCTTTGTTAACTCCAACATTCGTTTGTTCAACAAATCGTTTACATAGCCACCATCCGAATAAAGCACCGATTTCATTGCCAGAAAAAACCTTCCAACTATTTTCATAAAACTCGG
This sequence comes from Octodonta nipae, assembly GCA_034190945.1. NCBI lineage: Eukaryota > Metazoa > Arthropoda > Insecta > Coleoptera > Chrysomelidae > Octodonta > Octodonta nipae. The sequence continues at coordinate 21,681 of JAVLUE010000216.1, read as the reverse complement.
CCATACAAAACCGATCGGCATCTGGATCATTGGCAAATATCAAGCCTGAATCATTCTCTTCAGCAGTTTTTATAGCTTCGAACTTTTTATTAAAAAAAATTATTAAAAAGTCTTAAGTAAAGACAAACTCACCAGAACACCCTTTCCTTCTTCTGGGTTGGGAAAGTCTACAGTTGAAAATTCTGGATCAGGATCTTTTTGCGATAAAACCGGATAAAAATTATGAAAACCAATTGTTTTCAATGCTTCATCAACGTATTGATTACCAACTCCATGCAATGGAGTGTAAGTTAATTTCAAATCAGTTTTAGCGACTAATTCAAGTTGAGATGCAAATTTTTTCAACTCATGATAATATTGTTCTTTGATTTGATTCAAAGGATCAGTCAATTGGTTTTCAGAATAATCTAAATTAGTGTCCCATAATTTTTCGTTCCATGGTTGAAGATTTTTTAAAATATAATTTTGTATGTGTTTATCATGAGGAGATAAAACTTGTGCACCATTAGAGAAAAATACTTTATAGCCATTATATTGCTTAGGATTATGCGAAGCTGTTATCATGATTCCAGCTAAAGCAGACTCAAAAACTTTGGTAGCATAGGCTACGAAGGGTGTCGGTACAATTTGAGAAAAAAGATGTACATGGAAACCAGCTGTTATCAACACATTTGCAGCAAGACGAGCAAAACTTGCAGACGAATAGCGACCATCGTAACCGATTACAACTGAGGCTTTTTGGATTGAAGTTAAAGTTTTCAAATATTGAGCTAATCCTTGAGTCGTTTGAATAACTATCAAATTGTTGATTCCATTGAATCCAGCTTCCATGAAACCACGAATTCCAGCAGTACCAAAACATTGTCGTTGTAGTAACAATTCTGATAACTTGTCTACATTTTTGCAATCAACTAAATCCAAAACTTGATTCCGAGTTTTGACATCCTATTTGAAAACAATAAATCAAGCAAATAGATTTAAAAATTTTAAAACCTGATCCCATTCTAGCCATTGAATTATTTTTTCACTCAAATCTTTAGGAAAGGAATCAATTATTGAAAGTCTTATTTCATCAATCTCAAAAACCATGATTGAATTTTGGTTAATTTTGTTCAAATAAAAATTTAAAAGTTAAAATGCAAGCAAAAGCAAATAGTATAATGAGAACTTAAAGTTGTTTAAGAGTAAATAAATGTTGAAAAGGCATGATAATCACCTCATATAAAAAAAAATGATCAAATTTTATCTTCGAAGTATTTTGAATTGAAAATTATGCTCAGTAACAATTATTTTATTGTGATTAAAGCTCAAATAAAATAAAAAATACAAAATTATGAAGAGCTTATTAATGATAACATTAAAAATGTAAAAATTTGAAATCATAAACATTATTATTGAAATGTGTATGGTTTCAAATAACGAAAATCGAAATCCATTTTTTAGCAAAATTCAAGTTGAAATACACAACACTGAAGCTAATTTGGTGTAAATAGATTCAAATTTGCAGTTCCAATAATCAAAATAAGGCTGAAACCTAAAATTCATATTTTTTTAAAAAAATATGTAATTTGATTACTTCATTCTAATGATATTCTGTGATTTTCTCCGAAAATGACCGATTCATTTCAAACAAAAATTTTTATTAAAAAAGAAATCGATGAAGATTCGGAAAAACATTGTTCTGCTGAATCGGCTTCAAGTCAATTGGCTCAATTGGAGATGTCAAACTTGGAAATCGAAATTTGTGAACAAAATGAAAGTTTCGATAATTCAACAAGAGAAAATTTTAAAAACGATAAAAAAATTCATGAATTTAAAGATAATTTAAATGAGCGTTATGGTAATATCGTTTTACAACAAAGCAATAATAAAAAGTTGATAAAAAAATGAGCGAAATGAATCTTCTAGTGATGAAGAATCTATTTTGATAACAAGACAGAAAAAACGGAAAATTGTTTGTATTGAAACGAGTGATGAAGAAGATGAAACATCATCTGAAGTTACAAACAAAAAGCCCATGCTGGCTTCACCCACTAAGTCAGTTTCTATACTCGATAGAATGCTCAGTTCAGAAACTCCAATTTCATTGTTGGACAATGTTTTCGATAGAAAAAATGAAGTTGAAATAAAAACTGGTAAATTGAAATTTTTTAATTTTTCAAAGCTAAAAAAACTTTTTTCTACAAATACCAGAAGAGCTCAACGATTTTAAACCCAAAACTTTGGAAAGTTTCAATGAATTAAACTTTTCTTCATGGTCTTCAAACGATTCTTCTTTTTGTATGAGTTCTAAAAGTGAAACTGGTCTGAATTCAAACGAATTTGTTCCTTCTTTTCAAATAAAAGTTTCACCAAACTATTCTCTTTCAGACAATGATTATTCAAACTCTCAACTTTCATCTAATAAATTTTTAATGTCAGCCTCATCATCCACACATGATTCAATTTCAAATTCTGATAATTTTTCGTCAAAAACTGGGTCAAAAAACATTTCAAATAGCTCAAGCGTGGTTGGTGATGATGGGGAAATAGATTGCCAAAAAGTTAAAAGCTTTGAACAATATGATTCTTTAATTGAATTTTGCTTGGACGAATCGGCTAATTGTGAATTTGAAAAAGATGATCAAAACAAAAATGATGAACAACTTCCAACTTGCATGTCAAACGAAAGTATTTTAAATGAAAGGCAAACAAATTCCCAAAGTATTCAAAGGCATTCATTACCTGACAATGTTCGATTAAATCTTTGCATATGTCAGTCTGCTCGACTTAACGGTTTATTTTCTGTTGATAAACGTGTAACTTTGATTTGTAATTTAGCATTAAAGGTGACATTTCCATTATGCACAATTTTTCTTAATTTTTTTTTAAATTTCAGAATTTCATATTAAATTTACTCACTGAATTGATAAAATCTCGCAGCTCATTTTCAACTCGATATAATCGAATTCATTATAACATTGGTAATTCACCGATCAATCCTTATCTTCATAACTCATTGAATAGTTTGAAAAAGGAACTATTTCCAGACTTTCACGATTTTTTATCTTTCAATAAATTCAATCATTCAGGTTGGTTAAATTTTTACGAAATTCATTTTTTCATTGTTTTTTTCATAGAACAAAATGAACGTGATATGATACATGAAGAGTTTGTAGATGAACCAATTTCAAGTTCAATAAACTTTTTTTCTTCAAAGAGATTAAACCTGAATCGAAAAATTCTTTTCAATAAAAGTAAACTTTGTTTCGATGAAAATGATCAAATCAAATTACAGGATGGCTCATGTCAGCAAAAATTTCGTAAACCATCAGGTTCGCTCTACAAACCTCAATTTTGTGAAGAGAGATTTTCCAGGTCAAAGATTGATTTGTTTTGTTTGTTCAATTTACTACAAACAAATCGATCGCTAATTCCTGTCACTACTGTTTGGTCTACTGTTGTTTACCGTATCATTGCATCTTTCAATAATAATATGACACTTGATTGATCATGGATAGAAACTCGCATGTAGACATACTACTTGTGCTTTCAATCGTTGAAAACTGAAATAGTATGTATATGTCCTATCATTTAATGAACTAATATCTTATGATGATTAATTTTTGTTGTCGACTAACTTTGTTGTTATGAATTGATTTTTTATTTAAATCATATTGGTTTAGATAAGAAAATTTGAAAAAACTTATTATACAATGTTGAAATAAGAAATCAAAACCTTGTAAAATTTTTTATCTATTTTTTTGTAAAATTTTTTGTCTTTTTTTGATTATTTTATTTTTGTTATTTTCGATAAGAACAGATTGATGAGTATTTCATTTTAGATATTTCATGTTTTAGATATCTTGGATTTGAGAGAAAAAAATTTAAAGAAATTGAAATAACTTTAAAGAAACTTTCAATATAATAATAAATACAAAATTAAAGTTTTCTAAGAAATTTTCAAAAATGTCTCACAATGAAAACGATTCCTTGATGTAAGTTTGGTTTTCGATTTTTTTCTTTTACCGCTTTCTGATAAAAAAAATTTGTTTTCAGAAACAATTCAGATTTTATAAATCGTTCATATAAATCAATGAGTCTACAATTAGACGAAATAATGATACGATTGTATATTGCATTCATGGATTAAACTCAAATCTTTGTTGCGAAGTGACTTGTAGCAAGGGTGGTCAGAGCTCGTTAAAAAGAAAGTTCGAACTTCCTCATTGCCATTTTTATGATGAAGAACAAAGCCGTTTTGATAAACAAGCTCGTTGGAGATTGATAGTCGCTTCGATTCTATGCTTAATTTTTATGATTATTGAAATCGTTGGTGGTTATTTGGCAAATAGTTTGGCGATAGCTTCCGATGCCGCTCATTTGTTAACTGATTTTGCTAGTTTTATGATTTCACTTTTTTCGATTTATTTGGGAAGTCGACCAGCATCAAAACAAATGAGTTTTGGATGGCATCGAGCCGAAGTCATCGGGGCATTGACTTCGGTCCTAATGATTTGGTTAGTCACTGGTATTTTGTGCTACATAGCCACTAATCGAATAATAACTGGAGATTTTGAAATCGGTGGTACAGTTATGTTGATAACAGCTCTATTTGGAGTTATTGTTAACATAATGTAAGTCATGAGAAATCATGCGGCAAATGAATCATAATGCATAGCAAAACATAAATTTATCAAATTTTTTTAATAGAATGGGACTAGCTTTAACTTTGGGAAGAGTTCCTCATGGTCATTCTCATGGAACTGAAAATGAGAGACATGAGAATTTTTCTGGCTCAAACCATCAAGGTCGAAAAAATATCAATGTTAGAGCGGCGTTCATTCATGTTCTTGGAGATTTTTTCCAAAGTATTGGTGTTTTGATTGCATCTTTGATTATTTATGTTTGGCCAACATTACAAATTGTTGATCCTTTATGCACATTTCTTTTTTCCTTTATTGTTTTATTTACAACGACTACTATAATCAAAGATGTTCTCAACGTTTTGATGGAAGGCATTCCAAAAGGCATCGATGTTAAACAAGTTCAACAAACACTTTTCAACATTGAAGGAGTTTGCAAAGTTCATAATCTACGAATTTGGTCTTTGAGCATGGATAAGGCTGCCTTATCTACTCACTTGGCAATAGGTTTAGTTTTTTTTCTCGTAACTATAGTGTTAACTAATTTTATCTTTTTTTTTTTAGAAAAAAGCTTTGATTCAACTAAAATATTAAATTCTGCTTTACGTGAAATCAAGTCACGCTATGATATTTATGAGTTGACTATTCAAATCGAAGAGTATCGAGAGGAAATGGATGATTGTCATCGATGCAACAAATAAATTTAAAAAAAGCGATTGAACTTTAAATTATTTTTTTTATTTACTTATCGTTTTTTTATTGGAATATTTTTTGAAATAACTACTCTTCACAATCAAACTGTACATATTGATTTCAAATATAAACTATACTTGTGATAAGAAAGAAACAAAACTGGAATCAATAAAAAATTTGAAACTTGAAACCTCAGTTTATTTAACTGGCCTTGAGTGCTTTCATTTGAAAACAAAAAAAATTTTTTTTTAACTCAAAACTAAATCCTTCAAATACATACGGAACTTTATTATGAGTAACACAAAACACTGGAGTCAGTCAACTTTGGCTAAACCAATATCTCAAGAATGTTTTGCAAAATAATTTTATATTCAAAAGGTTGTTTAGATCGTCAAACTTATTTACCGAAATTTTTTTATAGTGCTTCAAACTTTGAACTTGAAACTTTTGAACTCGCTTTAGCTTCCAGAGATAAACAATAATATTCGGTTGATCATGGTTGAATTAACAACTAAACAAACAAGATTATCATCATTTCTGCAAACAATTGTATATGCCGACTATCATTTTTTTTTTTTCAAACCAGAATTTATATTCAAAGTGTTGAATTTTTAGTCGTCAGATGACACTGTTGCAGAATAAAAGTATCAGTAAATTAGCTTGTGAAAATCTCATACGCAACCACAACCACCACCACCACCACCACTAACAACAAGAAAATCAGAGGAAAAAAACAACAATATATTCAAGACCATGTATACAGAGAGAAAAAAAACATTTTACTACTATAGTGTTTGTTTGCAATGAGTTTTGTTTTTGTCATCGTCGTCTGCTGGTGTTGTTTTGGACTTTCTAAAAAAAATTTATAAAAAAAATTCTCGGAAAAACAAACAAACAAGATATTTCATCATTTCACATCAAACATCAACAAAATATTTTGAATGGAAATTTCTTGAGCATCAGCTTTAGGAAGAAACATTTAGAATTTGATTTTTGTTCTCTTTTTTTTGTTTGATTTGAAAGTTTTCGAGCAAAAAAAAAATCGTTCTGATTTTATTGAAAAGCCAAAAAAGTGGTGTTGTTGTTCGATTTTTTAATTTTTTGTTGTTGTTGGATGTGAAAAGATTCGTGAAGCAGTGAATCAGCTTTAGCTACTTTTTCTTAATCAAGGAGAATATTTTCAAGTTGATATAATGCGTGTTCCCTTCAATCTTTTTTCCTTTTTAATCGAATTGAAGTGATTTTTTTTTTGTTATTGTCGTTGTGTTATAGTTCAAGAAGATAGAACAAAAAAATTGTTGCGAATCTAAAACATAGAGATAATGCCATTTCATTCGGCTTGACAACTCATTGAATATTAGTCTGTTGTTGCAATCGATGTCTCTCTCTTGTTATCATTCTTATTGAAGTCCATGTCTTTCAAAAAAAAAAGTAAGAATTTTTTTTTTTTAAATATTTCATTAAAGTTCTACTTATAATAACGAAAATAAATAATTGCCAAAAATTATTTTAATTTTTTACAAATGATATTAAGAAATGGCAACTTTGAATGATTTTTTTTTCAATTTCATAAGTAGGTGATAAAATATTTCAATGAGAAAATTTGAAAGTTTAATTGATTTTATGATATAATTTTGTTTCTATCTCTTTCCAACTGGATGATTCATGTATGACAAATGACAATCAAATTTCTGTTGATGATGAGGATGATGCTTAAATCATGGCACATTCGATTTGAAAACAATAAAATAAAACTCATCTTAATCAATAAGGCAAAAAATTAACTGTTTTCGGAAGTTTTTCTCTCCTTATTATATTTTTTTTTGTATCCATCATAAAAAAAAATACGTAAGATGTTTTGAGAGAAAAAAAAATGATATCATTTTATCGAGAAGAAAAACAAATAAAATTTCAAATAACCTTTGATTATTATGTTTTCCGAAGTATAGATTAATTTGGATGTCGATTTTGATCGAAATCTCATTTCAGCTCAATGTATCATTGAAATTATTTTCTCTTTCATTTTTCTTTTAATTTTTCATTTGATTTTATCATTTTTTTTTTGTTGTTTTTTTTCAATTGAAAAAGGCACGCTTTTCCAAGTTAATTTATGTTTGTTGTTGTTGCTGTTTTTTTTTCCAAAAAAGTTTTTACACAAAGTGCTTTCTAGTAATATTTTAGTAGTTAGTTCAGCAATTCATTAATTCCATATATATTTTTTTTATGAAAATATTTGATGGATTGTTTGTTCACTGAAAATTGAGGTCGATTTGAATTTGAATCATTTCGTCACATTAGTTTGGTTTTTTTTCCATCATTAAGTCTTCTTTTCAATTTGATGCTGAAAATAGAGAGAGAGAGAAGAAAAAACTTTTTTTCCAAAAACAATTGAGAAACAAACACATCCTTTTATTTTATTCATTCGTTCATTCATTCATTCATTCATTCACTCAAGTTTTTTTTTGTTTTGTATTATTCCTGTATGTTGTCTATTCAATTGGTGCTGAAATGTTAAACCAAAACACAGAAGAACAGTTGCCGAAAAATATTTTGAGTTAGTGTTGGTGTGGTGTAAAGTCGTTGTGGATTTTCCCAAGCAAACGCACACAATAATACTGAAATGTTAATTAGAATATTTTTTTTTTTTTTTTAGAAAAAAACAAACAATGATTGTTTTTGAAAACGAAAATGATGGAGTTTTTTTTTATTCTTTTGATTGAGCTACTCGCATCGTCATAAATGGTTTCACGAAAATTGAATTTTGAATTATTGTTATTTTTTTTTTTCTTCAACTAGAAACCGTACTCTTCGTTTTCTATTGATGAAATTCTATTGTCTCTTTTGTTGAGAAGATTTTGTTTTCATTTTCGACGAACTTCTCTTGTTGACGAAGATGATGAAGACAAAAACGACGACTTAGTAAGAAAATGCAATGTAATGTTTGTTTAAAAGTTCCATCAAGTGAAAAAAAAACCTGTCGATTTGAATTATTTTGGGGTATTTTATGGTAATGGTGGTTTTTTTAGAAAATGAATTTTTTTTTTTTAGTGTGAAATTGAATATTAAAAATGAAAAAATCTGGATTGGGTGTTTGTTTTCGGTATTCAATTCAAATGGTTGGGCTAGCAAGCAAACAAAAACCCCCGTTCATATATATAAACAATCGTTTTTTCAATTTGCATTTCCAGAGAAAATTCCAAATTGGAAACTTCAGCCTATTTAAAAAAAAAATTGAATTTTATTCAATTTGATTTATTTTTATAAAAGTTTTTATTTAAAAACTTCTTCTGTGGTATCAAATTGAGGATTGAATTTCATGAATAAGGCGTCTGTCCTGTTTGAAAATTTTATTTCTTGAATTTTACAGTTCTGTTGTTTGTTCGGAAGATTGAGAAAGAAACATTTAATTTAGAGACAAGAAATGGTTCAAATATTTTGTTTGTTTTGTTTTGATTTGGTTTTATCACATAAAATTTATAATGAAATTTCTGTTTTTTTTTCAACTATCTTAAAGAAAAAGTTTTTTGAACACACACGTACACTCGTCAATGTTTGGCTCAATTATCCTTAATTTTGTGGATGTTTTAGAAATTTTTCCAGAGAAAAAGAAGAGAAATCAGAGATTTCAAAAGTGCATCATATTTAATTTAATGCAACAGATAATAAATACACACGAGTTCACCTTGATCTTTAAACACTTTTTTTAAAACAGTAAGTAAAGCTAGTAAGACAGAGAGAGATATAGGTAAAACGTGTTCAACCCATTGCTACATTTACTATTGACGTGTTTGTTGTAAATTAAAAGGAAAAAAACGATCGTTTCTCAAAAACTTTCGTAATTTCACATGAAAAGCTTTTTTTTTCTTCCTATTTTGTAAATCTAGTCTGTAGTTTAGTTTGTTTTTTCTTGTTCTGTGTTTATTATTTGCTTTAATAGCTCTCAGCTCAACATGTTCGTTATTTGAAGCAATCAGTTCCCAACAAAGCCAGCAATAGTGTTTTGACTTGAATCTTTACAAAATTTTCGATTTATTCTATTTCAATTGATGGTTTTCTTTCTTTGTTTCTTTCTATTGAAAAAATTGTAAACAGTGTATCAATTAAATGTGTTTCAAGATTTTTTTTTTTTTTTATTGTCAGTTGGCAATTGAAGAAATCGAATCGTCTTCTTTTTGTTGTTCATGTTGACTTATGTGAGATTTATGTTCTGATTTTGAAAATATTTCTTGCATGTTTGTTTAGTTGATGGAAAAATGTATTTGAAGTCTTATTGATGACAACAAGTGAGAGAACAGCAGCAGCAGCAGCAACAACAAAAAAAATGCTATTCTAATGATTGAAATTTCTGGGTTTCGATAAACATCAGTTTATAACATTTTAAAGAGACCAGCAAAAAAACTAAAACACCGCAAAAGCTTAAATATTTTGGTGGCATCCAAAAAAAACAAAAAACAAACTATCATTACGATGACAGATTCTTGTGCTGCCAGAGCTTTGAAACGAGTACTTGATGTTTATTATACGTGTGAGATGGCTGTGTAATGCGTTTCGTTGGTGTGTCTGTGTGTGTTTCTTAATCAATGATTCGACCTGACATCGAAAGACAACATCAAACAACAACCCACCACATCGTGTCGTCTTGTCTTGTGACTATTTTTTTTTCTGTTTCTCTCGCTGATGATAAATCACATCGCAACGCCGCGGCGTTCTCAACAACGAGAAGAAACATCCACCAACCAACAATATTCGACACTCATATTATTATAATGAGAGATTAAGCACATAGATAGGCACGTATATGATGATTGGAAAGAAAAATATCCCCACACACTCACACACACACCTTCGTTTTGATGAGCTATGGGATACAACAAACAACAGCCAAAAAAAAAAAACAACGCGTTTAAAATTTTCACGTTCGATGGCGAAAATATTTTTACATTTCACTTTCCCAATAAATATTGGAAATTTGGTTTCTTCGCTGAATCGATAACCATATTGGTTTAATCGTTGTGTTGGCGACCTTCACACACACACACACAAAAGTTTCTCTTTGACAGCCTGAACTTTTGAGCGCTCGTTGTGTATAATCACGTAATCAACGTAATTTTTATCAGAAATATTTAAGGCATAGTTTTCAAAGTTTCTTCTTGAAATCTTTGAAAGTCACTTTGTTTGTTCACTAAGTAACCCGAATTTTTTTTTCTGGTATCTCCACACTTGTGATAACTTGATTTTTGACATAATTAGGTTACTGTTTATGGTGTCGTTCATTTTCACAAATCGTTTTTTAATTTAATTTTCAGCCAACAGATTCATTCATGTATGTTCAGTCAGGCCTGTGCTTGTTTTTTTTTATTCGAGAGTGATCGAATGAACTTTATCCAATGACAATCAATGACATGATCGTAATTTTTCTATTAGGTCACATAAATGATTTTTTTTTCTTGTTGAAAAATAAATTTAAAAAAATCTGTCTGTGTAATATTTCTGTTTGTGTGCAATCAAAAATATATTAATGGCTATAACTTGATTTAATAATGATTTAGAAAATAACGATTTTAATCATTTGTTTTGTGCAAAACAATTCGATACTTATTCATTGAGTTAAATCAGTCTTGTTTTGGAATCATGGGTATTTTCATTTCATTGTTTTTCAACGTAACACTTTCATTTGGGAGCAAGTTTTTGATGCTTGACCAACAGTTTAATCTAATAATTTCTCATTCTAATCGTCGGTTAAGATTTTGAGAAATACATCATAAATCTTGTTAGATTCTACAGTATGCCAAAACAATCAGAAAATTGCTTACATAAACTTAGGGATTATTATGTTATTATTAAAATTTCGTTCGGCATACCCGATTTACCGATCAATGCGTTGCAACGCCACTCTTTGAAGAACATATAAATACGCTTCCCTCCGATTTAATTAGAAAATTAATTTTTTTTAGAATTCACTGGTTTATTTATTTCTTAAAATCAAAAGTTACAATTCTGATACAATGAATCGAACGATCTTCATCCAAAAAAAATTTTGCTTTGAAATTTTGAAATTGCCAATTTAATTGGTTGATCAATGTTTTGATGCGTGTTTCATATCACACACATATGACATTTTCAATTTTTCAGTTTTACTAAAAATTTCTATTCCGGACATGATTTTAATTTCCAATTTTTTTTCCTATTCAGCTCATTTCGATTGAAGCACAAAACTTTGAAAAAAAAAAAATTTTTTTTGGTTTACCCCGATTGACGTAGTTTGCGTGTGTGGTGTGTTTTTATCAATAAAAATATAAATTGAATAATAAATACAATAATAATGTCAATTGGTGAAAATCGTTGTGACACCAAAAGATGCATTGAAACGAAGACCAAAACAGAACAAACTCATTCAAAAAAATCAAGTTCAGAAACTTTGTTTCCTAGTGTTCACAGCCTACCATTATCGGCAGTCACTTTTCAGCCTCAGCATACAACTTTGAATTCTCGTCATATTAACGCTGTTCCTGTTCCATCGTCTTCTTCACTGATGACGAATCATAACAACAATAACAATAATAATGGCATCGGTGCCATAAATAATAACAAAAAGCATAATCTTGGTTATCGGCTCAGGCGTTTGTTTTTCGGGCCCTCAACAACAAGTGGTGTTCCAGTTTTGTCGTCTTCGGCCAAATCAAAAACAGTATCAAAAGTTGATGTCGAGGCAAAAGAAAACAAGGTAAACCCTGGATTTTATTGAATTTCATTTTTTTTAAATTAAAATTTTTTATTTTCAGAATTTTTTAAAACATAATCCTTCGATTCATTCAAGCGCCAGTGAGTCATCAGATGATCGAAAACTCAACTCCAAAAAAAAGCAAAAAGCTGCCCGTTTTCAATCTCAATTGCATACAACTTATTTGTATCCGCATTCTACAAGTGATTACAAATACGATTCAAATGCAAAATCATTTTCTTCAAATTCATCCGATCTCTTTGAATGCCCAATTTGTTTTTTAAAACAATCTATTTCTCGATTTCCAGAGCTTAGTTTACAATGTTATCATCGAGCTTGCATCGAATGCTTACGCGAATATCTTCGTGTTGAGATATACGATTCTCGTGTTACTATTGCTTGCTCACAATGTCCTGAATTATTACATCCAAACGATATTAAAACTATTTTGAAAAGTGACAATGCTCTGATTGAAAAATATGAAACTTTCATGGTTCGTCGAGCGTTGATAACAGATCCTGATTCTCGATGGTGTCCTGCGCCAGACTGTGATTATTGCGTCATTGCTACTGGTTGTGCAAGTTGTCCAATGCTTAAATGTGAACGTCCCGGATGCAGTACCTTGTTTTGCTATCATTGCAAACAAGAATGGCATTCTAATCAAACTTGTGATCAAGCACGAGCTCAACGGGGATTTAACAAATCAGTATTTATTTCATCTCCATCGAATCAAACCAAATCAAATGTTACTTTTACTTCTCGCATTACTGAAGCTTTTCCATTGACTGGTACTTCAACTTCAGTTGATTTATCCAGTGATGAAATCAAACCTTGTCCATTTTGCAAAGTTTTGATAATAAAAATGGATGATGGCTCTTGTAATCATATGACTTGCAGCGTGTGTGGAACGGAGTTTTGTTGGCTTTGCATGCAGAAAATTTCCGATTTGCATTACTTGTCACCGTCAGGATGTACATTCTGGGGCAAAAAGCCATGGAGTCGGAAAAAAAAAATTATGTGGCAGCTAGGCATGTTAGTTGGTGCCCCTGTTGGAATTGCTCTGATTGCTGGGATAGCTGTTCCAGCAATAATCATCGGCATACCAGTATGGGTTGGACGAAAGCTTCATGCTCGTTTTGAAAGAAATCATCTCAGCCGGCCAAAAAGTAACTTTTTAGTGACAACTGGAGTATTGACTTCAATTTGCGTATCACCATTATTTGCTGCCGTGGCTGTTGGTATTGGTGTACCTATTTTATTGGCTTATGTTTACGGTGTTGTTCCAATATCATTGTGTCGTTCTGGTGGATGTGGTGTCAGTACTTCTTCTTCAGGTGTTCGCCTTGAACTTGATGAAGATGACATTAGCGCCAATCTTCACGCAGGTATATTTTGTTTTAATATTATTTTCAGTTTTTTAAATTTTGAAATATTTTTAGATGGTGCCAGTGTGGATACTGCTCTCAGTGTTAAAGGAATGGGCAATCCAAGTATTGGTGAAGTATCTCTCGGGATGTCAACTAGTCTTAGTAATGGTTCAAGCAATCATCTTGATCGTATTGTTCTTGACATTCAACCAGATCGCGAAAGTTCTTCTATTGCTGCATGTGCTGGCAGTATTTCCAGTCATAATGCAAATTTTGGTGGACACAGAAACGTCGAGCATCAAGCAGAACTATATTCGAATAATAAACGTTTCAGCTTTAGCAGCCAAAACGCTGATGCTTCTTCGGTGACTCTAAGTTTTGGCGAAAGATCAATTCATAATAGTACTTCATTGGTGGATGATGCTAGCTTAAAAGTTCATGCTGGTTCGTTGAAAGAATCTTTTTCGCACAATTCTTCCATTAGTCATAATCAAAAGCCCAACTACTCTGTTTCGCCAGTCGAAGTTCACATTAACATTGAAGAAACATTCAATCCTAGTTATGTTTTAGATCAAAGCTCTCTTGATCAGCAATCTAAAAAGACTTCAAATTCGGACGATTCAAGTGGAAATGGTTCATCGGTTAACTTTATTCTCAAAAATTCGAGTCTCGATCATTAGAATATTTGTCTAATAATTATTGCAATCATTGTCACAAGTCTCATAAACCATGTTGCCCTAATTACCAACACTCGAATAGTAAATATTCTGTCAATATAAAAAAATTTAAATTAGTTGAACAAGAAAAAAATTCCGACACTAGCTTGGATGCTCAACATTGCAATGAAGAACGTGATTCTTCAAACAAACACATGTCTAGCGATGAAAACGTCAAAGTTTGTGATAAAGAAGATGCTCTCATGCATCTAAATTCGTGTTATCATATCAAAACGAATTCCGATTCAACTCAAACAATTATTGATGCACCAAGTGCACTGAAGAAAAATCCTTGAGTCAAATAGTTTATTCTCAGCATTTAGAAAAAGATTTGTATTCTAAAAAAGAGACAAATGAGAATAAAGGAAGCTGTTTGTCGCATTCGTTGAGTTTCACTGCAGCCAGCAATCAAAACTAAGTTCTAATCTAAATTGGTTTCGTGTGCAATCCGTGATCTTTATATTATTTCGCATAAAGAAAAAATTTTCTTCAATCTTAGTCCATCCCAATGTGTTGTAGCATATTAACCATTAGCTCAATCTCAAAAATCAAATTTGCTGAAACTCTATATTGGATGTGAAGATTAATCTGTTGACGAATAATTTTAAAAAAAAACTTTTTGTACTTTACACTTTACGTCGTTTTCAGTTTTATTTTGATTCGATTTTTGTAATTTTTTTTCTAATATAAATAAAATTGATGATGACCTTTCTCTTTGAAAAAAATTAATAACTTGTTTTAACAAAATGGTAAAATTTCCAAACATTCTGAAATTATTTCTACTATTTATGTCTTTTGTGATTGCGATTTGGCCTCGATTTCTGCTTCTGTTTGTTGGGAGTTTTTCGATGCCTTTCAGCGTGTTTTTTCTTCTGATACGATTGGATTCGTTGCAAGCGTTCTTTTTCTTTAAGAATTTGTTGCTTGCTTTTGAGTTCTTGTTTAGGTGGTTTTCTTTTAGACTGATTTTGATTCGATACTTTTTTGACATTGAAATTAATTTTACTACTTTCGAGCTGATTGTTCTCCAGTTCATCTTCACCATTGGTCCATGTTGAGAGTGTCTGATTCTGTATCCTAGACTTTTGTTTCCATTTTTCGTATAATCCTGATTTGTATGAAGCATTAATCAAATTTCCGCTTTCTGTTTTGATTTTTTTAATGCGAAGTTCATCCGAACCGTTTTGAATAAACTTTTTTTTTTTTCTGTCCCTGTGTAAAAAAAAGCATTTAAACACAATGCAAATGAAATCATTTAAAATATATACCATTTTAGCTTATTTTTTTGCTTGAAAATTTGACCATTCTCATCTCCATCGAAATCTAAAACAGATTCTTTCAACTTTGCGTCAAACGATTTTTCCAATTGAAGTCCTTTTTCAGAGTGGAAATCATTTGACTGACGTTTAATGTAAAAATTTGTATCTTTAAATTTTCCAATATTTGAGTCAAACGTTTTTTCTGATTCAAGCTCAGTCAATTTTTTCTTTTCTACAGAGAATTTTTCATATTTATTTCCCCTTGGTACTTCAAAGCTAAAATTATTTTTTTTTGATTTGTTCAATTCAAATATTGTCGCATTTGGTTTGTAAGATTTAATAAGGCCCAGCATTTCAGAACGAGCGTTTTCTGTATTGATTTCTTTAGAACTTTTAGAGAGACAAGAAAATATAGGATGAATTCCGACTGAACCTTTCAACAAAGATTTTGCTTTTTGAATCGATTCACCATCGGCCGTTTCTCGTGTTTTTAGATACTGTTTGTAGGCACTATCGCATACTCGTTTCATTGATTCTAGTTCACAAAACTGAACGTTAAGCTTTTCAATGCTTTCATTCCATTCGTCAATAATATTCTGTGGCACAGAACCGTAAAAGTCACCTCCAACTTCTTCGTTGGTAGGCTTAAGCTCTCGGTCTGCTACACTAAATGATTTGTTCAAAAAAAGACTCAAAGAATAGAGATAAGCTGTTTCATCGTTTGATATTATAGAATACGCTGTTCCTGACCGACCAGCTCTAGCTGTTCTGCCGACACGATGAACAAAAAGCTTGGTTCTTGATGGAAAATTGTAATTGATTACATTGTCTAGCATCGGAATGTCAACACCTCTAGCCGCTAGATCAGTGACTAAAAGTACGGAAACTTTTTTTTGAGCTAAACATTTGGACATTAATCTTGCGAGCTTCTGCATCCAACGAACTATACAAATAGGTTGATTTGATATTGAAGTGATCGTCAAAAAGAGTTTGAATATATTCTATGTGATGTCGAGTAGGAAGAAAAACTATTGTCTGTTCATTTTCTCCAATGACACACTTGAGCAAATGAATTAAAGTTGCTAATTTGTCTTCGGTTCGACAAGCCAGATAGTGTAATTTCAAATTTTCATTTATTTGGTTTTCTGTATCCAATCGAACAAGTTCTGGGTTATTTAAACCAGCATTAGTAAAATCAACAATTATTTGTGGAAGCGTTGCCGAAAACAATAATGTTTGTCGATGAGAAGAAAGCCGCGAAAGAATTTCGTTTAATTGATCTTTGAAAACCCATCTCAAACAAACGATCAGCTTCATCAAACACAACCATTTCGACCTCGGAAAATTTAAGATCCATCTCGATAGCAACGTGCAAAAGACGTCCAGGAGTGGCAACAATAATATCTGGATTATCATGCAATTTCGCAAATTGACGTTCCATCGAATCTCCACCAAGAATAGTTTCACATTTCAAATCTGTGAATCGTACAAACTCACGAGCAAACTTGAATGTTTGAACAGCCAATTCACGAGTAGGGGACAAAATCAATGCTCGAGCCCCTTTTTGTGTTTTATGACTTTTGAGTTTTTCCACGATTGGAATCAAGAAAGCGGCAGTTTTACCGCTTCCTGTACGAGCCATAGCCACAACATCTCGCCCATCCAATATGATAGGTATTGTTTACGTTGAATCGGTGTTGGAACTTTGTAGCCTTTTCGATAAATAGCCTTGACAACAGATTTATCCAATTTCATTGACTGAAAATTTCCAGTCTTCATTTTTAATTGTTTTTAATTTTCAACTTCAACAGAAACAATACGATTATTTAGAAAAAAAACTCAAAAAATAATTTAAAAGTGAATACGAATTTTAAAAAATGATACATAAACAAAATACACGTGTTTACATTTTGAACCGATACTATCGATAGATGGAAAATTTAAACTCCAAAAACATTTATGTTCTTGAAGATCTTGGAGTTCCAATTGTTTTCATTCAACTCTATTTTTATTCAAACTAGCGAAAAAACTTTGGAAAAATGCTCAGGAAAACAATGAAAATAATAATTTTGTCGAATTTTTTCAATTGGAAAGTTTTGAAATTTTTTCGAAATACAAAAATTCGAAGTTATTATTGTAAAATAAAATAAATTTCATGGCAAAAAATTTATTATTTGCTTTTTTTTAAAACAAATTTTGAACAAAACTAGAATGAAATACAAAGATTTACAGAAATGGCTGGAGTTTGATGAAATTGGCGATATGATTTGTGGTAAATCTTTATAAATGAATCTACTTTTCAATTGAGATTTTTTTTCAGACATTTTCGTTCCTTTTAAGACTCCTTTAAATAATAGTGAAACATTAAAACTCAAAGAATCACAACGATTCACTTTGGAAAAATTGATTAAACATTTTAATGATAAGCAGGTTTTTTTTTCTTATAAAATTTTTAATTTTACAAATTTTTAAACAAGATAATGTCAGTTTGATTATTGATTTGACATTACAAACCGGTATTATGATCCAACAGAATTGCAAAAATACCAAATTCAATATTTCAAATTTCCGATCATGGGTATTATTTTTAATTAAAGTTTTTCAAACTTTCTATTTTTTTAATGAAAATATAGACATCAATATTGTCCATCATATTCCCAAACGGTTGA
Organism: Octodonta nipae; assembly: GCA_034190945.1. Classification (NCBI taxonomy): domain Eukaryota; kingdom Metazoa; phylum Arthropoda; class Insecta; order Coleoptera; family Chrysomelidae; genus Octodonta; species Octodonta nipae. Next base: position 3,631 of record JAVLUE010000216.1, on the reverse strand, counting down.
ATTCATACGTAAATGTCGAAGTTTTTTGATTCATAATCCTGGAAAAAAAATTGGCATACATTGTACTCATGGAATCAATCGAACAGGTTTCATGATTTGCTCTTTTCTTATCGAACAATTCCATAAAAAACCACATGAAGCTATACAAATTTTTCAATCCAAAAGACCTCCCGGAATCATGAAACAGTTTTTCATTGAAAAACTCGTCGAACGATATAGTTTGGAAGGAAATTCTGTTTATGTTGATGCGGTTTTTCTAAAAAAATCCCATAAGTCTAACAAAAGCAATTCTTGTTTTAATGGTAAAAATAATGATTCAAATCTAGCGAAAAAAATTCTGAGCAACAAGTCTGGCACATTGGTTTCTAACAGAAAATAAAACAAAATTCAATAAATTACGAAATGAGCTTGGAAAGTTATTAGTAGTTTTTTAAATTTTTTTAATCGCTTTAGATTTATTAAATTATTATTAAAAATAATGAGATGATAGTTCGTTATTGTAAAAAAATAGAATATTCTTGTAAAGAATTGTTTCAAAAAAATTGCCCAAGTACCAAATCTTGTTTGTTAATTCAGAGTTTCCAACATTTCAACTCAACTAATGCAATTTATTTTATCCAGAAATGTTTGATTTGGCGCATTTTTATTTTAAAATTCACATTTTTATTATTTTTTTTTATAAAAGCTCGATCTCTCAAAAAAAATTTCGAATATTTTTTAGAGAAATAATTTTTCAAAATTTTAATTATTTTTTTTTGGCTAATTCTCTTCATTATCTTTTGGTGAATCGTTAGTGTTTTCTCTATTTATCAATGCAGATGGTTCTTTTTGATTAGAATCATTTGCAGGCGTTTCCCCTGTATTCTGAGATTGTTCATGATCCATTGGTTCTAAAAATTTTAAACAATTAGAATTTTAAAATTTTTCAAAATAATTTTAAATCTAACCTTTTTTGTTGTCGGTTTTTGGTATTTTCTCCTTTTTCTTATTCTTAACCTTCTCTTTATTTTCACCATCATGATTATTTTTACCTTTCTTTTTCTTTTCTTTTTTACCTTCATGATGACCTTTCTCTTCATTATCGACCGCACTTGGGTCCAATTTGTTGTTGTCTTTGTCTTTGTTTTTGATCTTTTTTTCCTTGTTCTTTTCTTTTAATTTATCTTTTTTCTCGTTTTTACTTTTGGTTTTTCTTCATTTCCATCATTGTTCTTATTAAATCATCATCTGTTTCTTTGGTTTCTTTATCTTTTTGTTTATTGTCCTTAGTTTTTTTGGCTGGTTTTTTATCTTTATGTTTGGATCTTTACCTTCTTCATCTTGATTTTCGATTTTATTCTCATCATCCGTCTCTTTAGTTTCTTTATTTTTCTTTGTTCTTAGTTTTGGTTTTTGTCTTATCTTTGATGTTTTTGGTTTTAGGTTTTTATTTTTATCTTTGTTACCATCATCCAATTTGTTTTCACCATCCAAATCTTTATCTTTTTTGTTTTTAGTTCCTTTTTTATTTTTCAATTTGTTATGTTCTTTGTTTTCATTTGTTTCGTCAGTTTTGTTACCTTCATTCGATTCTTGACCAAAATCTTTCTTCAATTTTTCTCTATTTTTGGTGATCGGTTTTTTAACTTTGATTTTGGTGGTGGTTTGTACTTTGTTCTCATCCGTTTCATCTGTTTTGTTTCCTTCATCATTTGATTGTTTAGTATCGATTTTTTCTTTAATTTTCATTCTATTTTTTCTCAAACTTTTTGTTTCGTCTTCTTCATCATCATCATCTGTTTTGTTTTTATTATGTTTCTCAATTTTTGAAGTTGTTTTCTGAATGTCGCCAATCTCAGAAAATTTCAACACTTGACTTTTTTGATTACTCAATTCGTCTTCTTTTTTCGCCTCATCCTTATGCTTTTTTGGTGGTGGTGGATTTTTTTCCAGTGTTGCAGTGCAACAAGAGAATACCAGTTTCATGTCATCTTGAAATTTTTTACTTAACTTTGAATCATCTTTGTTCTCTTCGTCGGTTTTTTTCTTTTTCTCTGTGTCATCTGTTTCACTTGATTCATTTTTTTCAGGCTTTTCATTTGATTCACTTTGTTTGGCCAGAACAGCAATAACTATGATCAAGAGTATTATGGTCACTAAAGCAGTTGCCATTGATGCTGTCATTAAACTTATTTTGATGAACTCTTCTTCATTTATTCATAAATAATAAATTTTTATCAAAAAAAATTTTAAAATAGAAAGCTTACCTTGACCAATTAGAGATTCTTCGCAAATGACTAGATGAAAAAAATTTGTCAATAATGTTAACAATCTCAATGTTTTATTTTTCATTTTTAATTGAATTTTAGAACCCGAAAAAAACTGAAATTTACAACGAATTTGAAATATTCATTTTGCACTCATTTTTCAACGTTATAGTGGGTAAAAAAGAATTGCGTTAGTTTTACAACAAAAAAAAAAATTGTAAATTAGAACTTTCATTTTCGAACACTGAAAATTCGGCTGATTTTACTTTGATAAATGGTAAATAATTTATACTAAAAAATAAGAAAAAATTCAATCATAAAACTTGTGTAATTCCCACTCGAGAAGCAAATTTCATCTTTCCAAGTTTTTAATTTCTGCCATTGATCACTTCATCATTAAACTGATGCTTGTAATCATTTTTGTCAAGAAATAGTTTTATACATAATTCTAGAAGTTTTTAATTACAAAATAAGCTCGAATCAAACAAGTTCAATAGAGAAAACTCAAAATAACGTTTACTTATTAAAATTTTTACTCTGATATAAATCTATGCAAAAGATATTGGGCTTGTTCTGGACGGTCGGTCGGGACCATATGACCAGCTCCTCTCACTGTCGTATAAGTCAATTTGCCGTATCTTTTCTCAAATCCGCCAACTTGATTTTTGAGCAACCATTGAGAATAACTTTTAGTTGTTGTAGCCCAAGTTTTCGACAAACCTAGATTTTAAAAAAAATTATTTCATCAGTTTTATAAGTTTTTCATCTGTATTTACCATCTATCTCCTATGTAATTGCACATTGAATCTACATCACCGTTGTAGATTAAACCTTTCAAACCAGAATCGATGAGATGTTTGACTTGAGGTGACATTGTTTGATATATCTGTTTATAATGTGCCGATACCTGATCGGAACACGATGACCATGGTTGAGCCTCAGGGCTTATGTGCAATGCTTTACGAACAGAGTTTTGATTTAGCCAATCAGCGACAACACTTTCATCTGTACATGGAGGATCTTTGTTCTTCGAGCCAGAAGATGTTTTCAACAGATTGAATGGAATCATTTTTTTGTCGAAATATTCTCTGCTATTGACAAAACCCTGTAATGTTTTATTACTGGATCTGCTACTTAAAGAACTTCCACTGCATTGATCATAAATGTTATATGGATTGACACGAATATTAGAAATTGTTTTGGTTATTTTGTTTATAGCTAGACGGCATTCGGGATCATGATTACTCTGAAAATCACATTCTCGATTATTAATTGCAGTTTTGCAACAAGCTTCAATCAATCCATCCCAAAGATAGTCATCAAAAGAAAGAAGTGAGCAATAAGAAAATGAAGTACGGAGTTTCCATTCAAATTTGACATCGAGA